>CAJDSM010044017.1:9202-26877 GCA_903981925.1 Ostrea lurida
CAATATCGCAACCCTACAAGGAATACGAAATTAAAAGTTGAGCGAACACGGAGCCTTGGACCCACCAGGGGCACGATGTAGGTAGGAGCAGGGGTCTGGGAGGAGTATCCACCCCCTGATTGACATTGAGGATAGTACAAGTGCATGCGGCATGTAATACACGTTCTTGA
This sequence comes from Ostrea lurida, assembly GCA_903981925.1. Taxonomy (NCBI): domain Eukaryota; kingdom Metazoa; phylum Mollusca; class Bivalvia; order Ostreida; family Ostreidae; genus Ostrea; species Ostrea lurida. The sequence goes on from CAJDSM010044017.1 coordinate 9,373, forward strand.
ATTCTGGAAATACTGAGTTAGGTGTAAGTCCTAGCTCACGGCTAAGCCAGGCCTGCTTGATTCGTTAATTATAACCGCTAATAACCACCGAAAAAATATCGATAAGATAGCCGAAAATGTAACGACACACTATATTAGTAAATAATCTTAAAGCTGTAATTTAGCGCCCCAAGTAACCAATCAACAACTATATAATTATGTACTAATTATAACCACTGCCGTTTTTTATCGGCACATGTTGTATCTTGTAGCCTTCGTACAACAGCCTAGCAGGTTTTATTGACTAAATGAGAAATGTGTGAATCGTTGTAAATTTTCAGATGATTAGACCACAAATAGCAATCGCTCGCATTCAGCCTCCATTCCACGAATTCAATTAGTGAAAAGTTTTTATACTTATATATTGCCTGTACGATTGTGTGGAAAATATTCAGTGTTCCTATCGACTCCTATGACAAATCATAGATTTTTTTATACCCTGCCTTGGACCTCTCTGAGCCTAGAAAACTGTGATGTAGACAAGTATTTATTGAACCTGGTTAATACGTATGAGATCGATCGGACTATCTTCTAAGAATTCCCTCGATTTCCGACAATAATCACTCTAAAATCAACTACAGGTGAGATCAAACGAGATCGATTCCCGGTCCGTGCGCCCTCTTCGCTTCTCTTTCAAACAAATCGAGAAATACGATACAAATCAGAACGAAGTTCGCTTTGTGGCCACCGATAGTGTTGAGTAGATTTGAATATTGTATACGTATAGCAATGCAACTGAGTTCCTGCGATTGCCTGTTTGTGCTTTAATGATCCCTCTTGAATAAACATATGCTTGTCATTTACGTTTTATAAATGATCAAATGATTACAAGAAGTTAAAAAAAAAAGAAAAGAGCGGGTCGATGGTGAAACATTAGCCAAAATGTCCGAGTAACTAAGAGTAAACATGTTTAAAGCTGTGAATTGTCGCGAGACACAGGCCAAATATTAGAGCGATCGCTCCCCCTGAATTGTCGTCCGGCTTATGGAAGGGATATTGGCCGGCTGTGCCCTATTAAATTTACGCCTTCCCAATAAGATCCTGCATCTTGCGCTAGCCAAGGGTTTTTCGGGGGAGCGAGTGGACGGAAAAACCTCTTGGCTGGCGAGATTGAAGACCCTGTAGTTTTAAGAAAGTTGGTATTTTTAAAATATAACAAATCCAACAATATTGTCTGGTTCTCCAAAAACCTCTTGTCTGTTTGACCCCTGTACTTTGTATTTTTAATTCTATAAATGTAAATACATTCATGTACCTCGATGTCACCATTAACATTGGTTGAGTGATAAACTTGTAATACTTGAAAAACTGAATTACCGCTATGGTGGACAGTGTGTGGTAGATTCCGTCTATGTGACAGTGTGGGTTAATCCGTGAGACGGTTCCTGCTTTCTTACACTGAAGTCATAAGACGCTTAGTTGGCTACATTGATATTCAGAAACCTCGTCGGAGTATATCACGGAATTGTGTGATGAGCAGGAGATGTCTGCGGCGCAGGCGTGCAACACCCGATTAGTTTTGCTGTTTAATTATTTAAATAGATGGTCGACCACTGATAGAGCGATTTGCGAAATGAGTATTTGAACAGGATCGAACCAGTTGTAAACAGCCCTTACCTTGGCTCATTGTATCGAATGCGGCAGGTCGTTTCATTCGGAATTTAAATCAATGGTTAACTCCGTCCTCCGATGCACATGTTTGTTTTTTGAAAAGATAACTTAATCGTTATTTGATGTAATTGAATTTAGAGGGAACGTTTCACTGGTGTTTCCGAAGATTGATTACAGGAGGGGATTATTTGGGTTGGAAAAAGTTTGTATAAGTATGTTTAAGTCATTCCAGCTCATTGACATATTTAAAAAAAAAAATTTTTGTCATTAATTCATCTATCTAGCATTGTATTGATCTGTGGTCCTCCTAGAAACTACTGTTTTCACATGTTATAAAATATATGGCATTTACAGCCAGGCGTAATGTTGCTTTGGAATCGCTTAATCCCCCATTTGCTGCGGCCGCGCGCTTGTACACTTCTAAGCACCTTAATCGCAGAAAGTCTGTTCAAGACAAGCGTTTACAGCTCTCCCGGAAAATTTCGACCCTAAAAATTAGAGCTGAATATTCAGTCGTTGATTGCCCAGTGTCTGTGTAAGCTCAGCCCTTTCTTTCCCGTTTGTGTTTTAGGCGAGTTCCGTATAGGAGAAAATTTGAAATGAATAATTAATGAATGGAGTGAAACGTTTTTCTGAGAATTCATTTTCCAGGATTCCCCCATTAACGTGTTTGCTTCTAAATGTTATAAACTAACACGACGTTTTAAAGGGACAACGCGTTTTTCTCAGAGGATTTAAAGAGAGAGAGATCAAACTTCACCGTCGTACTGGGGATTCTGTATTTGTTCTTGTTGATTTACTAGATATATGTCTGCACCTTTAGGTGATTCTCATATCGCGTTTGTGGACGGCGTGTGGCGCCAGTACGATTAGACAATTTTTTTCTATTTTTAAGATTTTAGAATAGCTCACTATGGAAGCAAAACAGTAAGCATTAGACCGGGAAGTGCTGGAGCACCTAAACTTACAACAAGTTTTAGCAAGAGGATCCAAGATATGGTACATAAAGGTTATTCAGCAAAGGACTGTCCACACGCGGAAGTTTGTGAGCATAGACGAATTTTACAAAAACACTTTACTCGAGTATTTCCCCTGGGATTATTTCATATGGGATGCTCTAAATTTGCCTGAATATGTGTCAGGGCGTTTTATTGAAATAAGGACGGACTTCTGGATTATTCGGGAGTTTATTGTGCGACGTTAAACTCTATTTCCATCCGAAGTGAACCCTGGACAGAAGACTCCACATTGCTTCGATTATACGACCTTATTGGGTGAGGGTACCATCTCAAATAGAACGAAATGTCGCGAATAATCAAAGTAACGTCAGTGTTATGTAGAAATTGGTCAAATACAACTTGCTTAGGATTGTAGCCATTAATCTGACCAGCTTAATTAAGTTACAGAGGAAATTCGTATTGTGGAAAAATAAGTGATAATGTTCTACATTGGCTTCATATCCTCTGACATTATAAATAGTCAGTCGATTGTACAGAGCCGAGAAATAATATAATAGAGTAGTGATGTCTCAAATCTACAATTGACAAATTGTCGATATTTAAGCTCGACTTGGCAATTCTTAAAGTACATGCATTATACATAGCCCTTTCTTTCTTGATATTTAAATGTTTAACTAGGTGGGTGTTATATTCTTTAATCATTTAGCCCACTTGCCAATCAGACCACAGATGTCCATACACATTTTTCTGTCCCGATTATCATTATCCAGTCAGCTTTTGAGTATATCTATTTGTAATTTTCAAAGCCCTCCGCGCAATCTTTCTGTATAGAAGTCTTGAAGAATCGCTTACATTATCTTTCTACATACTGAAATAGCCTTTCAAAATTGTAATCACATTATATCCTGAATAAAGAGTAAATTGGGTTAATATATGTTGGCAACTTCTTAATAGGTATCAGTAAATCTACCCTCAGAGTTGTGATGAAATAATTACTTTAACTCACTTCCAATCACGGAGTGCCACAAAAAATCTTTGAATTACATGCCTTAGATATATGCCAATTCAGTAGAATCATACATTGTGATTTCAAAAAATCTAATAATATCATTATGAGCTTAAGATATGATAGTTATTCGGCATAAAAGTCATTGAAGTGCGATGATTGGTAGCATATTATTTGTTTACGCCAACCGCTTTTTGCACGTCTTTTCACTTCATTTAGATGTAAGATACCTGATTCAATTTACAAATATTAAAACACGTTTTCGATAATTTAGGGCAACTCTTGACGTTAAATTACAGACTGTACCCCAAATAAAGACGTTGATTTTTAGGCCACCCTCAAGTTTGCTCGACCTCGCTTTTTATTCCCGACACACGTTAATATGAATGTGTTTACCACTGTTATTGAGAAGAGCATTTCGGTTAGAGTTATGAATGATACCTTGGCCACCTTCTGACAGTAATAAGCAATGCTTTGATGCCGACTCGTACTCCCGATTATAAGATATCCAGTAGTACACCTAAGTCAAGAAGTAATCGCCCACGTAGCAGAATGGTTAGACCCGGGCTCGAGCTGGCTCAGTGGTGACAGCGGAGTGCTAGTGAGAAGTGAAAATACCACCCATATTAGTCTCAATAATAGTCACGCTCCGAAAGTAAGTCAGTCTCCGCACGAGGAAGCTGGAATAGCAGTAACCGTGTAAGAGGGCCAGATCGCCGTGGAAGAATGAAATGCGGAAGGTAGGCAAGACTGAAAAGTACATCTCACTGTATGTGGATTCAGAGAACTCTATATATCTGCGTCCACCCTGCGCTGCATATGACGCTCAGTAAGGAGACCGGGCTCGGCGCAGAGGCCATCACATCGATCGAAGCACTCCGTGGGCCGCTGAGCATAAAGAGTGATGTGTCTGTATTAGCATCATTCAACATCCAGTAAAAATAGCGTACTTACAACAAGGGTTGAAATCGCCGAAAAGAACTGTCCATGTCACGTGATAAAGTCACAAAGATGAAAGCTACAGTCAGAAGAAGGACAGAGAGAGCGGGCTCTAAAGGTGTTACCAAAGATGAATGCTGAGTAGAGGTAAGTAGGGGAACGCACGTCTTAGTCCACATAATTGCTAATTAATAACTGATTGGAAAACGTAATAGCACTATCATACTAAAAGTACCCAAAAAACTAAATGATATAATCCCAAATAGCATCTACATCATCAAAGTAGAGCGTGGACAAAACAGAGGTGTGAGACCGGGCAGCCAAGAGCTGAACCCCCAGGGCACCTGATGGCGGCACGTAGCTGGGCAGGACGGTCCGGTGGCCCACACTGTGGTGGCGATGGGTACACGAGGGAACACGATGGATGGACCGTCAGTAAGACAAATGGAGAGGAAAGGGCATAAAAATGCAAGTATGTAGCATTGTGCGGCGGATGGGGCAGCCGAAAATGAAAGTCATGCCCAATGGGAAAGCACATGGCAACGTTGCCTCAGGGTGAGATAAAACGTGGGAGGCAGTGATGGAAAAAGCGGAGTCATGTAATGTGCGATATATAAGATGTCGGAATTGCTGCGAGGGCCGCGCTAATACCAAGACAATCCAGAGAATATGCACTAAAATATTCGAAAGGTGTGGGTGTGTGTAATCTGCATTAATTTGGACAAGGCGATCTCACCTGCCAAACCCAGGTGTAAGAAACGAAATGTGAGTGGGTGTTGTGAAGTCGTAAATGCGGAAAATAAAATGGGATGAACAAAATAATCAGAATCGCAAAGTGTAAAATTTCGAAGGCGGAAGGCATGTATACTCTAGTCAGTGAAGGCAACCAGTTGCGTCCCCTCGGGACCATACTAACAAAGATGCATAATATATTAGTGAATGGACATGTTAGGGAGGGGAGAGTTCAGCGCTAAGTCTAAGCACAAAATCAAACCGTATAAGGTAGCCCCGTGACCCCAAAGGCGTGCACGCTAGACACAACGGCAGAAATGTGGGCTGGGAGCAACAGGTGCGTGCATGATAGTCAGAGCATAGGGCCCGAGCTGAAATCCTCAGGACTGTCAAACTAAACAAATGAAATATCAGTAGAATGTCAAATCTTAGTCTGCCACCGTTGGACATGTGTGAACGTAGCATATAGCACATAGTGTACTGTTGCAGTATATTAAAGGGCGAATGTAACAAAGTATTGTCAAACGGACAGACAAAAAGTCAGTGAGAGGGCAACTACGACCTCGACAGAAAGCTGAAAGGCAGAGAGGGTGGCCAATGAGAGCTAAGCTAGCTCGTCTGCGACCAGTCACCCTACCCTAGCGGTGAAGAAGCCAAGTTTAATCTGCAGAAACAAAAGGAAACAGGAGATTGACCCGTCGTCCATAATGACCAGTTAAGAGTGATGAAAAGACAGGCTGTAACAAATAGGCGGATGAGAACTATAACTGTACAGAGTTCTAGTGTATATACAATGATACTGGACGCCGGTGAGATAAGTGTGTAATGTGGGCGGAAACAAAGGCAGTTGAGCGACCGGAGAAGTGTGCGAATAGTGGTAATTAGACGTAAATGAATCGTGTTGTATAACGGTAAACCACTGGAAGGGTACATGCGGTAGAGAAAACCACCGAAACGGCAAACTGCCGTGCTGAGCAAAGGCGTGACCGCTCCCAGGCAGGGAGACAACGGGCGCGTCTGAGAAGCGACATGTGATCGGCTAGAGGGCCGTGCGTGCGTGGGAGTGAGGTTAGAGATGCACGGACGGTTGTTGAAGGTATAGTCTCTGGTAGTGGGGAGCAGAGTGGGTGGCATAACGAACGCAGAGCTATAGACAAGAATCGACACGTCGACCCAAGTAATGGAAACTAGGCTAACGACGGTCGATACTCCATGAGCGCAGGGTCGTCGCTAAAGTCTGGTCAAGCTCGACTCCTAAGGACACCAAGCCGAAAAGAGCCAGGGATAGTAGACAGTATGGCAAACGGAGACCTGGCCAACATATTGCCTTTCAAGGAGTCTACGATTGATGCAGCTACAAGTTGTTACGGGTAAAGTAGTAACGGCCATGGTAAGGGATGCTCCAAGGTCCGGGTGGATCTCAGTCACGGAAGAGTGCACATAATGTGTGTTCATTTAACAGTGCGACAGCGGGAATCAAATATGTGTACCGAGAAGAGAGATTAAGTAAGATGTGAGCAATAAAAAAGTAGCGTGGCATGGATGTAACTAACCGGAAATAGGTAGAAACCGTTAACCGGAAAGAAAATAGGGTATACAAGGCCAGAGGATAGAGAAGAGTGTGGGAAAGCTTCGAAAGCAACGCGAGACTGTAAGCCCCTAGGCGTGATTAACGGGGAGAGCTGAACGCTCCGAGGTTATTATGAGTAGTGCACGAGGACAAGGGGTCTGATCAAGGCGGCTTGCGCTAGTGATTCATAAATGACAAACTGCAATACCGTGATAAGTAATGGTGCTCAGTGACACATTAAAGCTGTCAAGTTAACAACAGTGGAAGGAAAACGTGGAAAGGGGGCGGGAAGCCACAAAGCGACGTGCAGGCAAGGACAGGGCTATCTCTAGTAACGAAGAACCAACATGCGGGTGAAATATGTCAATATTCAAAGGCCCAAGTTTCCAAGGGTGTTGGATGGGCAACTCCGGCGAAGACTCAGGGCAATGAGCAGGACAAAAATGAGTCTGTGGCGTCCGGCGGGCGCTAGTTGGAGTGGCAGAGACAGGGTAGAGATGCGGCCTAGATGGTGGTGAAGCAGGTGAAGGAACAGGAAAAGAGACGGCGGAGAACCGAAAACAAGTGCAGGCACGAATCACGGACTGACAAGAGGAATAACAGTAACATCGTTATAAGCATGGAAAGCTGGACAGGGAAAAAACAGAACAAAAAAACAAACAAACTATTACCTATCAAGACCCAAGAACATAGCCACAATAAAAAAAAAAAGAATAAAAAAACAAGTAAACCCTACCGTTAAATACAACAAGCACCCCCAACCCCCAAAAAAAAACACAAACAAATATCAATAGGAGAAACTGGAAACAACAGCATAACGTCTACAGAACAAAGAAGACTAAAGCTTTATGAATAACTAACCCAACGAGAGGCACGCAAGCGAACTCATATTGAAGTAACAAAGGTACCGAAAAACGCCATGAATAAAGATGCCAGAATCGACTCTATTAGATATCTCGGCCTTTCAATGTTATGTGTGGATGGGCAAGGGCATGGTAGGGGGTCTAGCACTAGAAAGAAAAACTAGGCGTGACGTGAACCAGCCAATTCACGGCTGGTCAGGCTCCGCCCAACCCCCCAGTCGCTGCGCCGTGTGATTTTGGAAGATTTAATTGCGGAGTATCCCTCATGACTTGTTCTCAAGTACTGGAGTTAAGTCTCAAAGGGAAATTTAGAAGATTAAAATCGTCTATTTAGAAGAAACCGGATGATCCAAGAATATAAGTCACGTGCTAACCGTCGATGACGGCATTTTTGAGATTTACCAAAAGCGCACCACGAAATAGTTACGCTGTACCCCTTAGAGCTAATCGCCTCTAAGTCCAAACTCAAGCAAAAGTTGCCATACTTTCGCAAGATTAATGTAGTTCATCACAGATTTTATAACGATGGCTGTTTTTTTTTAAAACTAATAAATTTAATATTTTGTTTAAAAAAAATTCGTACCCTTTAAATGAGGGATTTGGGAGAAGACACTACGGAGAAACTGATAGGCGAGGGCACTCTACGGCAGATTACATTGTCTCATTAACATCCGGGTGAAGGCGATTTTTTTTTTTATTTCGGTGTCATGGTATGGCAGAATGGTTAAAAGTTTTTGAGGGAAGATTTCAGATAGCCCTTTACCGAGGTTTGTTTTTTTAAAGCCCGGCTTAAAAAGAAACCAAACCTCCCAGCTAAAATGATAATAACATGTAATCTTTTTTTTGCATGTATGGATGTTTCCAGATACAATGATGTGTGAATTTTACTCTTTGTAGGGGTCAAAGAGGTCACGGCATCATGCGTGTCCACTATGCGTTAACTAGAGTCAGCCGTGCACACGTGGAGATGTATATAGTCAAAGCGCATGTCCGATAGGGAATGACTACGAGTAAAGTGGCGTTGAGGAGTGAAGCTAACCGACATATTGGCTTTCCTGATGTGGAAGAAAACCAAGAGATGTAGGTTTACATGATTAACACAACTGATCACTATAAAGAATTCTGCAATGTACCTTATCTACCAGATTGTTTTCACCTCTGGGTTTAAAAGATTAAATGCAGAAAACTCGAGAAATTCTTATCACGAAATCAATAAATTTCCTCTCGGACAAACACTAATCACAGTGAGCCCAAATGCTGGCTGAAGGTCTCGTAACACCTGAAGGTATAAATTGCATAGTTCGCTGGCGGCCAGGCTAGTGAAAACAAGAACAAAAATAAGATTAATACTGCTCCGCGTAAGACGTCACTGGAGATTATTCAAATTTTAGATACTGTGTAACATGAGGTCAACAATATCAAGTTTCGAATACATTTGGAATTATTTAAGAATTAAACATTCTTTTTTGAAGACGACTCCTTCTCTGATGTGTTAACACTCGGAGAACATTTTACTCACAAACCTTGTGTAGAGTTATAAAATTTCCAAAGCAGATATTAACACATCGAATAAATTCTTCAATAAGAATGTTTTTAATCCCTAAAGTAAATTCAAACAACCGGTTGACAATCGTATGAAATATTTAATTCTAAGAAATGTCCAAAATGGTCAAAAGAATAGAAAACGGAATAATACGGAACTGTACCTTTATTACATAAAGTCCTAGTGTGGTGAGTGAAACGTTGCGGTAAAAACAAACATGGTTCGGAGTGAAACTTTTCTGCAAAAATAAATGAGAAAGGTGGTATAGAGTAAAAAGGCGAAGATATTAAAATTATGTTTTCCTTTTTGTTACTTATGAATTATTGCATCTTTCTAGAAGGTAAGTTAGCGATTTCCTGTATAAAACTATAGATAACTTTTACCCAAAGAACATACGGGTCGATATGCAGATTAAGAAAAAGCACAATTAGGGAGAACCCATAAAAAGAAAAAGTAGTCTTTACGTTTGCGTTTCGTTTCAAGGTTGAGTGTCTGACACAACCTTATCTGTGGAACTGGGTTGGATAATGACCAGAAGTTTTTGTAATATGCTGACTGTGTGGTATTAAGAACTGAAAAGCCATACTCAGGGGGAGGCCGGATCGTGCGGCGCATAAACTTATCTCAAAGCTTGTCATTAAAGAAGGTTGCCTGGAGAGAGTGGCTCGCGTCAGTATGGCTATGTTTAAAGTTAGATCTCAGTACTTATTCCACCTGAGGACTTGGCCCAAGATATTTGGACAGAGCGCATCTCGGCTAAATAATCCGTGTCCCATTAAGCAAAGATAAGCAGCCTCCAGTGTTTTCATGGGTATCCTTAGGGGTCTGTACAATTTACTGTACATTTTGGTGGGGTTAATTTTCAATATTCCTATGAGTTAGACATTATAAATTACTCTAGAATAGATATATGTCATGTATAAGTCTTCATAAATTGGACATAATATATTTTATCCTGATATGGATTATTCTGCAATTGTAGCCTTGAATTTGTATTCATTATTCTTGTCATGGTTAATAGGTATGCGGATGCTATATAACTTATCTCCTAAGCACTGTATACATTGATTATTACCAGCCATGAAAGTAAATGGTCGTATTTACTACCTAGAAATGATAATAGAATTTAAAGTCAAAAGTATTAGAAAAACGAAAGTTAACATTTTGAAACAGAGTGCGGAGGGTGAGGGAGATTATAACACAACAGCAGACTTCATGACTCTGTACCCCATAATGCTATTCAATGAAACTGACTTAACATATTAATCACTCATTTTGGTATTGGAAAAGAGGGAGCTCCCTTCATCCTCGATAATCCGATTCTATTCCTTTCAATATAATTAAAAAAAAGATGTAGGTGCCAGGGAAAATGATATGTTTTGCAACTTAGAGAATGGACTGTATGTTCTCAGTGGGGAGTACATATAAACAATAGAACGAACTGCTATATTATTGGTGAAATTTGATAATTGTTGTTCAGAAAAGCCAAATAATTGATGGAAACAGTAAACCAGAATCATAATCGTTTTAAGGGATTTGGGATTAAATTAAATATCAACTATCAGCCAATGATGAATGCATAAAACAAGTTGTACGTTTAAGCAGACATGACTAGCTTGTGTATGGTGAGTCAAGTATTGTACTGATTTGGATACCTTTTAGATTTGACAAAATGAAAAAAAAAATATTAAATATTCAATATTGCATAAGCCATTGCCATTGATCAGTTTAAAAGGATCTTTGTCTTCCTATCTTACATTGTGATTTATCCACTACTTGCCACCCTATGACTTCTGCCATCAAATTCTTCAAAGAAACACCACAGGCCCTAGCCCTATCTTTTAGAATTGTTGTATTGAATGGTGCAAACGGGAAATTTGTATTTATCACACGAATTGTACTTGTTTCCGGCGTTTCATAACACGGAGGGTTCGGGATAAAAACGATATGAACCTCAGTAGCTTGAAACCGGTAGGGTCATACCAGAGGGAAAGCTGCAAATTAGAGTAGCTCAGATTCCAGCGGGGTCAATTCACTAGTCTTTGCGCCTACGTTAAAACCAAAACTGCAACATCATACCTGTCGAAGACTGTAATACTTTTGGCGGTAAAAGACATTGTTTTTGTCATCGAGGTATATCGTTCCGAAGGGCAGTTTTATGTCTTTTATTGAAGTGAAATAAAGTTGTGTAACAGATCAAACCGTGACGTTGCATTACGACGTCACAATTCGAATGACGACGCCGAAATGGCCAAAACAAAGCGCGAAAAAAAGAAGAAAGGTTAATGCAAATGATGCCTTTAAATAAAAATATAGGGGATTAGTATTCGCATCATATTTGGATGAAAACTAAGTGTTCTCAACCCCAAATCATTCTTTATGTCGCGTTCGGAATTAATAATAAAAAAAGATTTATGAATATGATGTTTTGCAACGTTAGAAAGATGAGCTGTTATTGTTCCTTAAAACTTCTACTCCCCAATTAGGGAACAACGCTTGTTAATAGGAGTAAACTAGATATTCTTTGATCCAGGAAGCCAGGACCAAGATAAATTGGCGGGCATTGTTTTAGAGATCCATATTGAAATGTTTTAGATTTGGAAAATATATACTAATAAATTACACTAAAATTGTTCTGTTTTAACATAAAACAAACGGCACTGTAAGTAGTAGGTCATTATAGGGCTCGTATTTGATTCATTAGAAATTTTTATTTGGCAGCAAAATGATGTGATACTATGGATCTCCTATAATAGGCGATCGTTTTGTGTTGATAAACTTAATCTTAAAGCGTTGTGCTTTATGGCCATATGAAATTTAAGTATGGGAAATTCGTTTACCGGATTTTAATTATTATGCCTCGCCCAAGGCTCGGGAGAATATTAATCCGGTACCCACTCATTTCATAAATTGCCAGTTTATTACCATAAGCACTCATTCAAAGATCCTTTCTATATATTTCATCTTTCTATTTTAACGAGGAACTTTTGTACGCAGTTGTTTGAAGAATAACAGTTTGAGCTAAAATATGACGTTAATTGGGACTGAATACATGCAGCACATGGTTATGCGGGGATATTCCTATTTTTGTACATGTATAGACATAAATCAGGCTGAGAAATGCCAAACTCGTTGACTCTTTCCATATGTTCATCCGCAATACTACATGTCATGTAGCTGGTATTGCATACTGAATGAAGGTAGAAATCATGTTCTGATGGATCTACTTACAATTTTGGAAACCAATGTAAAGAGAAAACTATATTAAAAAAATGAATGATACTATGCAAGACATGGCGTTGGGTTATGAAATGTCAAAAGTGTAGGAAAATATAAGGGCAGCTAAATCTTCGAGAATACGTGTTGCGTTACTGCATCCTTCCATTAGGGACTTACAGTTGAGAGTCGCCAAAAACGTCCCCTATGTTTTTTAATATATTTCTTGTTAGCGTATTCAAGGATCGGCAAACTGAGCGGTTGGCAGGGGGAGATTCTACTGGCCAGAGAACCAGCTGGGGATCCGGCGGGGAGACATCGGGGCAAATTTCTGCATGGAAAAAATCAGTCTTTGAAAAGTTAAATAATAGAACATGCCATAATCAACCAACTGCAGTGAAAACGGAAAAACAAATACTGAGGAGAAAAAAACATCGGTACCGTTCAAAGACTATAAAGTACAATTTCTAGGGTTCATCTGAAGATAATAAACCCCAAAAATTAATTAAATTAAACTGATATGTCTGTTTCTAACAAGCAACGAAGTGAATAAATGTTGGTTAATAATTTACTGTACACACAAATAAATAGAGCTTCAATATAGCTACAATTAAATCTAAATGTAATTTTGATTAACAGAATCATTACATGGCAACAAGAGGTCCCAAGTATGTGGACGGATTATGTGAAATGCATTGAAAGTATGAAACTAATACCGAAACAATAAAGGTGTTGACATGTCACCATACAATGTGTACTATATTACTGCAAAAAAACATAGGGACCACTCGCGGGTCCTGCTGACTAATTACAGATTAAAGAGCCGGAATGAGTATAGAGAAATTCAGAGACTTATATGATCCATACATTTTTGACCAACTCCCCATGCCTATGAGGTATTCTTTTAGTTTTGTGTTATCTTGTTTAGCATGAAATACATACTAATTATTATTGGCATCGAAACTGTGTTGGAATCTACACTACCAAGCCCACCAAAGTACGTATATTTCCCTCACTTGCTGACATGTTTGAAATATTTACTTTTTTCGCCCGCCTATACTAACTTTTTAGTATTACGGTGGTGTGAACTAATTTTCAAAACATTTATAGAGTTATTTTTACCGAATATAACTTGAGATATTCATAGTCAAATGTAACGATAAGAATTTCAGCCAAACTAGAAATCACACCACCGATTAGAGTCCAAGGTTGTATGGGAGCATAGAGGAGTTAGGGCTCTTGATGATTGTCAATAGGGATGAACGGGGGGGGGGGAGGTGCTCTATCATTAAAATATTTTACTGTCCTGCATGTAAACCCAACTGTTACATAGCTTACATGATATCCGGTATCTAAATTAGCCGCAGTGACATCCTACTGATACGTCGGTCTCTGTGCAGATTTAAAGTCATAATCTTATCTTAAGAAGCATCGCTGATACTGTTTATTGTCCATGTTGTAAGTTATAGATTCAAGGCTCGAAATCCTTTTTTTCACCGACATCAAAAACTTCCTTGAAAATGCAAAAAATTAAGCAATCATTATATGTTTCTTGTAGTGTGAATTTTGTACAAAAAGCTTTCATTGACCAGATTCATTGGGGTTGTGTGATGACATCACAGAGGGGCCTTGTCCATTCCGGATTGAAAATTATATAGATAATAAAAAATCAGCGTTGAAATATTTCGAATCCTTTAGAACGATCTCAGAGTGATTCTGGTCACGATGTCAGCATGTTTGGTCAGTTTTGCGATTCGTTTAAATAACACCCTGTAACTTACATGTACTAGTACATGATTTTTCTTATTTAGGAAAATATTATATAAACACCTAGTGTTATTATTTTCCATAATTACGGCAGACAAGCCGCATGTGGATAAAAACAAAACTTTGTAGTACATTTGTACTCTTTTAGAGGCCTGGCAATGAGCTGCCATACGCCTTCGCCTCCGACATTGAAGAACATGAGAATTCAAAATTAACCTGTAACAGGTGCTCCGCAGTGTGAATTTCAGTCCCGCTTGTGAATATTTTCTCTTATTGCTGGGGTACTCATTTTTATTTTGTATGAAACGGGCTGGTTGTTTCAAGTTTGTTATCGTGGTGGGTGGGCAGGGAACTGTGGAATGCCTCAGGTATATTTATACAACTGTTCGTGGGATGGCAGAGCTGCTGCTTGCAGCTTTTGCCGAACATTCCTGCCCCAATTATTACACAAATTTTTTATAATTCTGCACTTTTATTAAACCTTATCTATAGAAATCAATTTCATTTATTTTGCGAATACCACTGGAGTACACTAAATACATTTAGATAAGATGAAGGTTAATATCCTACTATGTATAAAAGCAGTGCGAACGAAAAATAGATAGACATACATTTATTAAAGTTTTTGACAACAATAGATAAAATTGCACCCTATCTCTATTGCAGTCAGGGCCGAGCGGTTTATAATTAATCCGAAATAAGCATATTAATACAGTACATTATAAAACTATAAGAGATGAACTAGGTGATGCGACAGTGAGTTATTAAAAAATAGGTCAGAGAATGAATATGCCTAAAACGATGTTATTCGAATTTCGATAGCGGATCGCATCAAAAAGTTTTAATAAAAACTTTGCACTCTCCTTAATCCTGAGGGTGGATTAAACTCTTTAGAAGCTACCGAAAATTAATGGGCAGCAAACGAATATTCTGGAGAAAAAATTCTTCTCAGATGTTGCGGCATAACCCTGTGTACGATCTGTCGGATGGATGCATTGATTGTAAATCAGCTATGATCACAATGCTTATTTTTCCGTTTTTTGCTTTGTATATAGTTTACATCCTCTCAAACATGCCAGTGCAATTTTTTCCATGTTTTAACCGCCACATTGTTAAACGGCTCTATCGTGTCCAAATGTTTTAACAATTTCGAACCTGTAGGCCGAAACACTTTTTTGGCAGGAGCAGTGCGTAACGAATAATCTTTGTTCTTCCCTTGCACAAAAAAGTTCAGACCAAACCCGGTGGCCCCGAAGAGATGTTGAAATCATGATTGGCCCCGAGGATAGACCGATAGATCGTTTTCAGTCAGCGTACAACCTTTACAATGATATTACCTATGTTTCGCGGCATCGAGTAAAAGACAGGGTGAGAAACAGGTGATTTATTAGTTGATGAAGAAGACATATAGAGTACAGAGAAAAGCTACAACAACGTTAGGTGCATAAGTATTCTCTACCGCACATACGGGTTACAACAGTCTTTGATGAAAATACAAGTTGCAAGGGTAATAGTACATTTGGCTTCGGGAAAAAAATGGCGTTGATGGAATTATCACAATTAATCTACATTTTAATACATTATTCTTCTAGGAAAGGGAACTACTAAAGCCTTGTAAGAAACATTTTTTTTTTTCTCCAAACCCCTTTACAATCAATATCGATATATTATCGAATGTACAAAAAAATGTGTCAGTTCAACAGCATAATAATCAATGTTTCCTCTCTCTCCCTACCCCCTTATTTTTCTGTTTTTTATTTTGTTGTTGTAATGTTTTTTGTATTTATTTGGTTTTGTCTTTTTTTTGTTTAGTCATCTAACATGCTGAGTCATCTAATTTTAACCCTCAGAATACCTTATGCCATGCGTCCTCTCACCTTATTGAGCATGCACTGTTTTAGGTGAGCACTATGCTCTCTAGGTGTATGCTGTTGGAAAAGCATAGATAGACACCGAGCCGTCCAGCAGAGCAGACACTATTTAACTTATACCAAAGCAAAACACCCACGAGAGCATAGTGACGCCACCCTAAAAACCAGTCAAACCTAATATGTGGTAGCTAGATGTGCATTAATATCAGCTTTACAAAGAGGTCAGTGGTGCAACACCACCAAAGACAAAAACCCACACACTTAGGGCCGTATGATAGAATCACATGTTACATGATGACAGGATAATATTTTCTGTGTATCAAATAAACGTTATACTGCAATGTCAATGAATTTTCCATGAATTTTACCTTTTTGCCATTGCAAATAGAATATTATTATGCAGATAAGATATGTAATTAAAATCACTTTGTTGTTTCGTGATTTACTTTCTCAACATATATATAAAGAAAAAATTTTGCATTACCCAATATTGTAACCCCAATAGTTTTTAAAACAACTTCTCAACAAACCAAACTCATATTAGCTTCATAAACATGTACATGCAACCAGTTCATTTTTGTTTCGTGAAGTCTTAAAGTTTGGTGTGTAATAAGTATTATTTGAACTCAGTTGCAATTAACACATTGACAGTCATTCATCATTTAATCAATTCACTGTTTTTTATCGAGTCGAAAGATACGTCTATAAAGTGCAAAAATTTTCATAGTCCGGCACTCAGTTGTGCATAGTGCCCGGGCACTATTCAAAGCAGATCCCGGGCACTACTCTCCTTATATAGAGCAGAAGACGATGTATCAAACATCAGTTTTTTGAAGGATATCAGTGTGCATTGCGACTAATGGTTAAATTTCCTGAAGTAGTTTTTGGAGATTATTTTCAGTTTTGTTGGTGGGTTGGATTGGTGATGTATAATTGTATATACGTCTTATCATAGAAGAATTATTGTTGACTTCATATTTTGAAAACATCAACTATTGTCGGGTAAAAAGGGGCTGCAATGATTACGGCCTGAGTCTCAGGCTTACTTATTGGAAGTTGTTAAGGCAGGGGAGCCAAGGTACATGTATCTTTATCTTTATACGGACCGCCTCGGATTTGCCAAGCGTCATCCTGTTCCGCCCAGGTTGGCTGAGGACCAATTCTAACCCGAGGTTCCCACGGGGACAATAAATGATGTCCCGCCTTAATAATGTAATGAAGCAAAATCAAATTCGTAATCAACATGCCATCATTTTATGCCATCAGAACCGACTACTCATTTTCTTGCTATGCGGATATTCCTTTTATGGTCTGATCAATTAAACAATGACTGGCGCGGGGTGTTCGGGCAGGATGATGGAGGATTGAGTTGTAAAGTTCCAAGATTAA
>CAJDSM010044018.1:0-10662 GCA_903981925.1 Ostrea lurida
TGGCAATTTCATGCTCAAAATAAACATTTTTAACGATATTTTCTCATTTAATAAACCATCAGACCATCATACAAAGTAATATTTAAATATCATTAATTTATACCAACCATTGCAACGAGTTGCGGAGGGTAATAATTTTTGAACCCGTCCGTCAGCTTGTGGGGTTTTTTTGTTAGCGGCAACTTTCCTCTGAAACCGCTCAACAATAATTTTCTGAAACTTTGTAGTTATGAAGAAACAAGTAATAAGTGTAGATGCCATGTACCACAGGAAATTCTGATTCCATTTTTTTTTCTCTGGGAGTTATATCCTGTTGAACTTAGAAATTTGGCCAAAATTAAACCATACTACTGAAACAGTTTGTCAAGCGCAACTTCCTCTGAAACTGCTAACAGAAAATTTCGTGAAACTTTGTAGTTTGAAAGAACATACGCGTGTAGATGACGCATATATACATAGGAATTTACGGGAATAAATTCCTAGTTACGGATCCACTCCCGACTTTTAATCCGCGCGTGGAATGTCAAATTGTAGGGCATGTCATATTAAAAACGTAAACAAAACAGTTGGCACGCTGGATCTTCAATTCTGCATAAAAAAGTCATCTTTCCAAAAGGAATAACTAAACCTTTAAGCAGGATGCGCATTTAATTAATTATGTGATTATGACGAGGAAAATAAATCCGAAAGGACGTAGAAAAATGAAAGGAACAATTGTGACGAAACGGCAGAACTCACTTTACATCCAGGCCAGCTGGACAAGTTGGGGACCGCATCAGAGGTATTTTTCACTCGTTTTCGATGAGTTTAAATGTATCTTTATATAATATATTTTTTTTACTTAAATTCATTGGAACTATAAGGTCACAAGACGGTATGAATGCTGTCCAAAAGAATGCTTAAATATGCCGAGGAAGAGAGAGGCTGAGAAAAATCATAAAATACATTAAAAAGATCCCTTAATCTACAGAGTACTGGTAGATAAGTTGCATGGTCTCAAACATGCTAAAAAAAGTAAAGAAAACTGCTATGCAGACGACTTTATTAAGTTGATTTGGCGGGGGAAAAATTAATTTTTATAATTATAAAATTGTTTGGTTTTATCAAGGACAAGAGTAGTAAAGGAGGGGGGAGGGGGGGGCATTAGCATAAAATACTATTATTCTAATGTACAGGCGTTCTCCATCACAGCAGGTCCTTGTATTTTGTCTACTGTTCTGTGATAATATTTGTAGGTACATATTACTCAGGACTGGTTCTAGTAACGTTGAAGATTTATTCCAAGAGATGTTGGTGAAACATAGTTTGAATCAACATCAAATTCAATACAATATGCTGGCCACGCTGGAACAAGATTGCTGCATTGGTAAATGCTGTGAAAATCGGTTGATTGATGTGAAATTTTTCATATCCGCACATACACCGTAATGACATGTAATATATGATGTTGATGAATGCAGCGAGTTAGAAAACTCCTTTTCTGAGGTTACTGGTTATCAGACCAATTTCAGGTTTTTATCAGTCCGAAATGGATGAACTGCATTGTGAACTTTTAACAAGTTTGAGAAAATTTAACCAGTCTAATCATTCAGACTGATACATCTTCAACGAACACTGTTGATGTAGCAATTGAACTCCACATTCATATAAGGGACACCCAAAATGATGTTAAGTACTAACATAAAGTTAATGCCAGCCTGGTTTGTACAAATTTAAGGTCAAGCCTTGAATGTTTTATAAAAGGCAAAATGGTGTGACTTTGTGTTTAAATTCAGACATTGGTTTTAATAAATGAACAAGAGGGATTCATTGTTGTATAATCCTTAAGTTAGAATGCTGTTCCGTAAAGCTGCCATCAGGTTTTACTAAATATTCTTGTTATTTTAGGTATTTTTGTATTGATTTTAACTAAAATGAACATTAAAAGAGGAACACAAACTATATCTTGGTTGTGTGAAATTGTTTATGTATTCTAGATTTAAGAAAGTATTTTGAAGCAAATTGTAGGTGAAAATTACCTTGTTGATCACATGTGATCATTTCTCGTCAAATTATTTTTTCATCTCAAATAATGAAGAAACTTTTGTATGAATTCCTGAAATTGTTTAATTTCAATAATTTTCCCTTAGCCGCAAGTGGTTGTATCACTCTCAAGGTTCAATAATCCGATTGGTGGCCAAAGCCATTTGTTTTACCTCCTTCTTTTGCTACAGTTAACTTACGATAATGCATGAGCTGATATTTATTGTTTTTACTTGCAACGAAACAGGGACTTCAAATATGCCTAGCTCTGAAAACACCGTACATGGTAACAGACCCTGATAATGTTTGTAAGAGAGGAGAGAGGATGCAAGTAAAGTTATTCAAAAAAAATGTTTTTGACAAACGTCGTGTGTGTCCTTCAAAAAACACTATTTTTTTTAAAACGATATAGATACATAGTCAAACCTCGCCCAGAGGATTTAACGTACTATACGATTTGCTAGTCGTATCGATAATCAAGCCATTTTCTATGGAATTTGTTTTATGTCTCATATTGAATATATTTTCACTCATATTAAGGAAGCTGATTGCGTGGTATCACGTTGGTTTATTGGGCTATTAGTACGGGAAATTATGACAATATCTATATTAAAATCATTTGCACGTCATAATTGATCGTTTACCAAGTTACCTTTACTATAAGGAAATTGAAATTGAATGAAAGTGCAAATATAATCCGCTGCAGGTTTGTTTTTTAATTTGACTATTAATTATAAAACTAATTGAACTCTCTCTCTCTCTCTGCTCTCTCTCTCTCTCTTCCTCTTCTGCGTTCGGCGATGATCATCTCTTTTGTACTCTCTCTCTCTCTCTCACTCTCCTCTGAAGCCTTCCTCTCATCTCATCTCTCTGCTCTCCTCATCTCCTCTATCATCTCTCCACTCTCGCCTCTCTCTAATCTCTCTCCTCTCTCTCATCTCTCCTCTCTCTCCTTCTTCATCTCTCTATCATCTCTTCGTCTCACTCTCTCTCTCTTACTACTCACTGTCTCTCTCTATCTTCTCTCTCTTTCTCGGCGCCCGGTCATCGCTCTCTCTTCTTTCTCTTCCCTCCTCTCTCTTCTCGTACTCCTCACCTAACCCTTGCATAAATAACTGAGGAAAGTTCATGAGATGTTAAGGTAAAATCTATAGTGTAAAAGAATCAATAAGATTAAAGTTTTAAAAACTGTTTGTTAACCGTAAAAAAAAATAAACAAAATCACAATACGGAAAACAACTTTTGTCACACGGAACAATGCACAAAACAATATAAGGGAGCCTTTTACGCTTTCACGTTTCCGAGCAATGTAATATTGTTCACAGAGAATACGGACAAAGACAAAGACCATACATGTATGACCTTGGCAAATTATGGGGGACTAAAAAATATGTAAATACGTCTCCAAAAGCACAATGTTAAACAAACATACTCAATATGTCTTGATCATACTTTTTCAACCGCCCTTCACATTGAATGAGAAGAAAAAAATCATCTTACCAGAGCTTTACGTTTGCTGGCCATTTTGCTACCCGGGGGGGGGGGGGCTGGGGGGGGGGTTATGATAAAGTGCCCATAGTCAACATAAATGAACTGACTACCAAACCTGAGCAATTGGGCTTCTAATCTCTGTTTCCTTGGATGAGAGTGCGTACTACAATACTTTTATCAATTAATACTGCAAAGAACATAAAAGCTACATTAATATGTAAAATAAAAGAAATTCAATGGTCAATTAAGTTCTCCACAAGGGCTGAAAACTTGCCTTCAATTTGTCGAAAAAATTGCTTTCCCGAAAATAATTCAAACTGCATTAAAAGCTGTCGTATTTACTCTTTCATTTGAAATAAATTGAGGTTTTGAAATTAAAAATTATGCATTATCACTAGACCTTTGTCTTTAATCCCTATATAAGAAATATGAAACACTCCTGCCTTTTATTCAATTCTAAACACGTTATACATACCAGCATATGATTTATTTCAAAAAGATGAAACGGGGGGTTGCATGCGCAACCGTAGCGGGTCACAATGACCCTGAAATCATACCTCATAACTTTCATAATACGTTAGCACGACACTTTCAATACAAAATATGTAAAAATAAGAAAAAAATTCAATGGGCCCAATTAATTTTCAAACCACGCAGATCAACTTCTTAAAGCAATAAAATGCTTTCTTTGTAGGTTTATTGGGTTGATGAAGGAAACTAAGCAATTGCAAGAAAAAATTAATAACCCGTTTAGCGGGTTATGAAATTTTTCTGCAATGATAGTTTACCTTCATCATCCAATAAACCTACAAGAAGATAGCAAATTTTAATTGTTTAATATTTATATTTTTTATTGCATTTTCTAAATCATATAAACTATTTAATTGGCAACTAAAATATCATATGTGATCAATTTCGTTACTTAAATGGAACAGACCAATTCAACCTTTGACCTCAGAATCGCTCCAATATTTGGTAAATGACATGCGAACATGTGAACACTTCAAACCGGAATCCAACTGGTTTGCAACAAACAAGCATTTATTGGATGATAATGCAATGTCAATTTTTCAAAGAAATAGAAGAGAAAAAGATTCCCCAGTGAATGTAAAGTATATAGTTATAGAGGGCTGTTGTATTCGGCGCGCCCGGCGCGTCCGGCGCTCAAATAAAGTTATCGCTCTTAATTTCCCAATCGTACGTATCGGTTTGAATTTCCCCGGATTGTCGCACATGGTGGGGTCAGCAGCCACAGGGGAAATTCAAATATATACTATAACACCCGCGTTTTTTAAATTCAAATTCTGATCAATATACGTTTTCGTTATGAATATAAAAAACTTAAAAGTTCATCTTTTTGGGAAGGGGGGGGGTGCACTGATAACATAGGTGAAACGCACTGTTTAAGGTCGGTTTAACTCTCAATATTGACTAGAACTTATTATTAATTTACCAGCAATGCACAATGTATAAGAAACCTTGCCTGAAGTACAACGCAATTAATAAACCGACTAATTTAAATCCGTGTACGTTGTATCTTGTAAGCCAGGGGGTCGTAACATAAAAGGTACTTAACGGATACGTAACGCGAGTCAATAATTGTAGGATAAGACATAAAGTACGACCTTATTAGACTTTAGTCCGTAAACATAAGGACACTTAAGAATTAACAAATCTTTAGCAGATACTTAGGCGGATCCAACATAGGTGACTTAGTGGGGTTGAGGACATCCATAAATGAAACACATCAATACAGAAAATTCTAAATACATAATTATGGCTCTCCCGTAATGTTAGTTTTTTCATGTTGCTACTATAATTACATGATACTCGATATGCTTTAAGTTGAAAAAAAAAAAAAAATTATGCCCGTTTTACATGTATTTAGCATGTAACAATGTAGATTTCTTATGTGGGCGACTAGCCTCTTCTTTTGTTTCACTCGACACATTTCTCCACTTTTTTTTTAACATCGTCTGGTGTTCTGTAACCCGCACTTACCGACTTACGCTTCAATTAAATAAAACATTTATGAAATTTATTATTCCGAAATTATCGAGTATTTATTTTTATTACATGTTTACTTCCTTTAACCTACCCCGTGAATTCTAATTATTACACCTGTGTTTTCCTACGCCGAATTGTGACATCAACATGACGTACGTAAAAATTTACGTAAGTTTTTTTGTACAAACATGTCAAGGGAGAAAAATTCGAACTATTAATTGTGGTTGTAAAATATTTAATATTAGATTGCCTCAAAAGAAGAATCTTACCTAAATACGAATTGGCACTTTTTTCTCCTAATGCGTACTGGCGTGGCTAAATGGCTAAAAATGTTATGAGGCTTCCCGAGGACTGAATAGTAGAAATATGAATATGAAAACGGAGGGAGGGTGTGTTATTTAAACATGTAATAAAAAGAATCTCCTAAAGTGATTTTGTGGTTTGATATGATATATTATCCAACTGTGTGTTTCTATCCCCTCTTGCCATGGGGGTTCGGTGGATTAGACAAACACATACTCGTTGGATAGATAAAGCGAAACCCACAAACCAAGAAGATTCCTATATAAATGTGGATATTAGGGATGACAGATACAATACCTATAAATTCTTCTTAAAAAGATGTTTGAAAAAAAAAATTGTTTCCATGAAAACTAGGTACATGACAATTTTGACTTTCCCCTAAATCACGGGAAGAGAGAGAAGAGAGGAGGAGAGAGAGAGAAGAAGAGAAAGAGAGAGAGAGAGAGAGAGAGGGAGAGAAGAGAGAGAGAATTTACCTTTTGCTGCCAACACTGGCCCAGTGGCTCTTTGTTTAGAATGCATTTGTCGGATTCTGAAAATCTTCAATCAAGTGGCTTGCGATTTCCAGACTTGAAAAATTTGGTTTTCCAGCCATGACCTACCGTATCAAAAGAAGCAAATCCCAGTAAAAAGACGAGTGACGGACTTTTTAAAGTCCTGTACACAATAAGCAAGACATGCTTACATGTAGTCTGTGAGTTGATATCACACTGTCATGTGTTATTAACCAACAGCTATTTTATGTACCTTTGATACTGTCTGACTTTTAAACTCAAACATAAGAATGACTTGGTAAGGACCGTTCGCTTAGTTCGTTTTATGTACATAAGACATAAACCTTAAGTAAGTACTTAGGCGGGTCCTAATCATACTTAGGAACGCCTACTTAAGTAAAAAACCTTAGCATTTGCTATTATGTTTACGAAAACCGCCCAGAGCCCGTAAACGGAGTGGAGTGCCGAATTTTCACTAATTACCATTACCCCCCACCACCCCCTTTTGCAAATACACACTCTGTATATTGACGGCACGTGCACGGTGGACGCTAAATTGATCTCCATTGTCTTACATATAAGGAATACAAATTTTTGTAACCTCGAAAAATATTTAAAATACATGTATCAAGTGTAACCAAATGATGCTACAGTCCATAGAGCGTGGGGACTGTTTTTGAATTGTGGGTGGGGTGGGCAAACATCTAAACAATCCTCGGGACACGCAAAAATAAAATTTAAAAAAAAGAAGGCTTTGAAGGGGAGGGGGCAAAACTCCTATAATATGTAACAAGGAAAAAAAAGGGGGGGGGTGGGTGGGCCTTTTGAATGGGGGGGGGATACTTTCTATGTGATGTGACTAGCAAGGTGAAATAAAAGGGGTGCTTTGAAAGGGGGGGGGGGGGGCAAGGTTCTAATAAAATAATGTGACAGCAAAAGAACAGAGAAAGGTCACATTTGAACCCACTATTCTGTTTTGAAAGGAAGCGGGGGGGGGGCAAGCAAAAAATTAAAAAAAAACATGTGACACTGTTCTGTAATTAACTAAAACTAGTAATGGCATGAAGTATGTCTTTGAAAATTATAATTGTATAAATAGTTCTGGGCCCCCCCGGCCACTTTTAAAAGTGGGGGCGGGGGATACCCCTCGACCCGGCATCCTGGATTATGGGCCGAGTCGACGTAGAGCACCCATGCGTGGTGTAATCAGTAAAGACGGGACGAGAGTTTTTTCTTAAGACATGTGTAATATAATGTCAATTCTCAATGAACAATGTGATACTTGTCAGTTTATTGCCGACATATCATCACACCCCATTCCAAATCTAGGTCGCATGTACCGGGTCTTGCATGTACACGTTTGATTTACTTGAAGATTGTAGAGCAATTATTGAAAGAGCGGGGGGTGGTGGTGGTAGTTGACTTTTGTAAGTGCATGTTAAGGCCTAAAGTAATATATATATTCATTTTAATAATGCATTTTAATTAATAATGAAATATGAATTATTTGTAGACACAAAATGGGCGCTAATATGCATATTAAGACAAAAATTGGGAAGGGTGAGTTTGAACTTGGTACCCCGACCTTGGTATCATAATATTGCACTTATCAGAATATAATTAAGATCAATAGATACACTACGTAACTTTGAAAATGCTGAGCCTAATCCCCTTTTTGATTGGGTTCGATATTCGAATAAAGGCTATTTCCTGTAAGAAAAGCAAAGCGATATAAAGCTAAATGATTAAAAAAAATCTCAGCTGCGTTTGAGTGTTTATTACCATAACGGAGGAATTCTAACTAGTAAATATTATTAACCATGAATTACGACCACAGCCGCGGGGCGCGCCGATCCGCGCCGAACTACAAACTGCCTTTATAAGAGGCCCTAATTTAGACCCGGTTCCCGGCACAGGGGTTCTATGGAATGAATGTCATTACTGATTTTTAGAGATTTCATATTGACAAATTAAGGGCATGTGTAAATGAATAGGTATGTACTGTATCACTATAATGCGTATACCATTACAGAAATAAATTATATGGTGGCAATGTTAGTACTATATTCTACACATTTGTTTTTTTTTAAATAAGCATTGTACCTATTCATACAAAGCACCTATTTTCTCTTCAATCTACACATGCACATGTAGGTTTTGAATTTCCTTCATGCTATTTGAAATTCCTTATTCAATTTTACAACCCATCAAGACATAAAGAATATTTCTTACAATTTTGATTGCAGAGTCATGTAATGTTTTTTTAATAGGGTGGTATAGTATAGGTATGGTAGGCCTCTGTCGATCAGAGTTAAGCATGGGAAGTAACATCTTTAGTTTTCTGGGCTGAATTTGCTGCTCGGCTAGAGCAGCGTCTCATGTGGCTGTAGAGACCAATGCGTGAGTGGACTGGTCTCTTCTGCAGAGATCACATCTGTGGGTGGTCGCTGGTTTGTCGGAGGTGTGGCCTCCTTCCCAGCGAGCCAATTTGTCCGCGATTGTTGCATTCCCAGCTTCTTTTCTGGCTGACATTCAAGAATGTTGTTTCAGGGTGTGTCCTCCACCTCCAAAAGTCATCTAGCATGGTCCCTTCCAAAGTCTGTGGGTCAAATGTCGAAAGCGTTCATATCTCTGCTTACTAGACACGATTCTCAGAAGCACAGGTGTGCACCGGCGGCCGCACTACTCCTCCTTCCTATTAGCAGCTCTCCATAGAGGATGTCTAAAAAGTTACATTAATGTAGGAAGACGGCCATCCTCCATCCCGGTGGATGTGGCCCAGCCTGCGTTGTCTGAGGGAGGATGGTACATGCCTGCGATTTGCTGTCTTAGGAGGGAGTACAACTGGGAAAAGGCTGGGTATATGCATATCATATTATTACAAGATTACCGGTTTCCTGTGGCTCAAAAGTTACCCCTTTGCAGAAATATTTTCTGTCAAAAAAAGTTGTATATTTCTAAATGTTGGTGAACTAGTTTTATAAAACCATTATACATAGGAATTTAGCTGCAATAATGTAGCCCTCTCTCAATTTTTACTTTTGATGTTTTACAGGAGAAGTCCTGGGGCTCTCTCCCACAAACCACCCCCCCCCGCCAAAAAAGGGGAGAGGGCTACATTATTGCAGCTAATAGAATTGGTGTGTCTCAGATGTTTTAGATTTGCATTTACAGCAAATGAGTTTTGAATGAATTTTTCAGTCAAATGCAAATTGCTGCATTTATGGGCACTACTTCGGTAGATAAATTAAAAAAATGCATATGTACTTTTATTGCTGGTTTTATGTCGATAAAATAATGAAAGTATGTATGTATTGGCAATCATTTAACCAGAATTATTTAAACTTAATCGCGAAAATCTGTTGTCCGGTCGGAAAACAGTAGAGTAGTGGCGAAGTTTTTGGTTTCTGGTTTGTTTGGGTATTTTATAGAACTTTGTCTTCGAGGAAATAATGTCAGAAATGGATTATCATGAGTTAGAATATCCACCTATAGAGGTAGGGCACATAATAAAAACTGTCTTTGCGAGTAGCTTTTGTTACGAAAACGTGTGGATGCCACTGCCTCCGTAAGTTTTGGTTTTCCGTGTTGTCAAGGACACTCCGCCGATGTCATACGGTAAAATTTCACGCCTTGCCTCAAGGATACTGCGTTTAAAAGATTTGCGCATTAATCCCTTCCATCAGTTTGCACCACATAGGTACTCGACACCAATAGTTGACTAGATCATCCCGTGTCTTGGCTTCTCCCCTTTTGAGATTGCGGCATAGCTCCTCAATGGACCAATTGCAGCGAAATCTACCATTTTGTAATCGATGTAAAAAAACGTTGCCCTACCTAAGACAATTGGTAGCTATCACGTGACCCCGAGCGTGTGTAAAACGTCAAGTCAAATCGGTCCGTTTAAAAAGGAACCCCAAAAATCTTCACGTATTTCGATTCATTTTTTTTTTTCTGGGAGTTATTGCCGCTTCGGAACTTGCGCATATACACAAGAATTTCTTACCGGTATTTCATATTTTTTATGGAAGAATTTATATCCCTTTGACTTGTTTACCAATTAAACACTAAATGTAAAGACAAGATAACAAACAGTGATCAATCTCGCAAGTCCCAAGTAGAATGGAGGAAGTATAAAGTTGTTGCTTTTGTATGTTTAATAAAAGATAATTTAGCTTTGAACTAGAAGATACTGCACAAAAATCAACCACCCACTGATTTGTTTTTCTGTTCTTTGATAAAAGGGTAGCAAAGTCTGACTTTGTTCATGTCCGAAAGTAACTGTTTTAAATTATTTCTTATCATTAAGGATGATTATTAATGCATTTATTATGCATGTATATTC
>CAJDSM010044019.1:1707-12687 GCA_903981925.1 Ostrea lurida
TAGGTCATACAATCTGACGTCATTCAGACCAATTGTTAATTCTTTGTTTCATACCCTTTGTTAGACTGTCATTTTCATACTAGATTTGACGACGGGTAACCCCGTTTACTTTGTTTCGACTACAGGCTCACGGCGGGTGTGACCGGCCAGCAGAGGATGCTTACTCCTCCATGGCACCTGATCCTGCCTTCGCTTTTGTCGAAGGTCCGTGTTGCCCTACACTCGATTTTGTATGTGTTTTTGGGACTATAATTACGTTTGATACTTTGTTACTTCGCCATTTTATCTAAAAACACACTAAGATTGTCTATAGTTTACTCCGTTTGTCTTATCAAGATGAAGAGTTCATGGTGCGTGTGATCGGTCGACAGGGGATGCTTCCTACTCTTTGGTAGCTATTCCACCTTTGGTGAGTTGAGGAGTCCGTGTTTGTCCTAATTTTATGATTCCCTGATAAGTAGGGATAATGAGATTGATTACTGTTCGGTTTTTTCATCTTTTCACGATATTATTTNTATCAAGATAAAGAGTTCATGGTGCGTGTGATCGGTCGACAGGGGATGCTTCCTACTCTTTGGTAGCTATTCCACCTTTGGTGAGTTGAGGAGTCCGTGTTTGTCCTAATTTTATGATTCCCTGATAAGTAGGGATAATGAGATTGATTACTGTTCGGTTTTTTCATCTTTTCACGATATTATTTCTCCAATACAGCAACCGTTCGTTGAATACCCAAAACATTGAAATTATATGATAAAGTTGCATGTTTTAAGGTTTTATTTAGAAATTATGTGAGTGGCGNTTCCAATACAGCAACAGTTCGTTGAATACCCCAAACATTGAAATTATATATAATAAAGTTGCATATTTGAAGGTTTTATTTAGAAATTATGTGAGTGGCGTTGCCTGCAATACCACAGTACATATAAATAAATACATCAAAATAAATAAGCTCTATTGATAATAAATAACACTATACAAGTAGTTTTGACAAGCGATGTAAATGATTTAACAGTTGGACATAGTGAACAGATATGGAATTCATACAAAGACATGGGACTGCGTAATATATTGTGATAAAACATAAACAAAGATTTAAAGTCAATACTGAAAAGGAAAGGAACAACAAAATCCACGTGTTTCATCTAATAATTGCTCTTGGTGACAACTGGGTGAACTATAACGTCATTATCGCTTCCTCCATAAATGTAGAGGTACGGGTCAGATGGTTTTCTCATGTAATTATTGTCACTGCCTTGATGTACTCTTCTAAATCCATAGGAACTATTTCTTGATCGATTCATCAAGATATCGGACAATCTCGATAAACCATTTCTTGTTCGTGATTCACTGTAGTTTTTTCGAAAATTCTTCTTATTTCCAAAATTTATTTTCAGTCTTCTGGATCTATACCCCGATTTTCCATATCTGGGTCGTGTATTAGAGGACTGAATTTTATGCAAATATTTCCACTGACTTGGGAAATATTTAAAGATAGTAGATTCATAGGGCATAGCTGCTCCGGCATTGTAGTTTAACGGATTTTCCGAGTAAGACGAGTAACGGTAAGAGGGACTATTGTTATAATTTCTTGATTTGTGCGAGTTAGAGCGTTTATAGTTTGAGTAGGATCCTCGACCGTAAATACGTCTTCTTGGTGGATTGTGGTACAGGTCGTACTTTAGAGTCGGTAATTTCATTTGTAGATCAGAAGAGCTGGGAGAATCCCTAGATTTTATAGAACCATACCCCGATCTTTTCTTTTGCCAGAATTGCTGCAAGTTCATCAGTTTCTTAACAAGCAAGTTTACTCTTCCATTGCTATCATATTTTGTGTGAGTATTGTAGTGCTTTTTAGAATCACAATCGGTATGTTCCTTGCTGCTTGACTCATCGAAACCGAAAAGGAACATGTCGCTGATCTCCTCTACAGCATTCTCTAATTCATTGTCGTTTGTTATTTCATCCTTCATTTTATCATGATCATCATTTTTATTTCTGTTGTCTTCATTACTTGCCTCATCTTTAAAATTGGATTCGTCCTCCTCTTCTTCGTACTCAGGATATTCGTCTTCATTCTTTTCATATCTCTTGTTTTCTACCATAGACGTATCTTCGTCATTTTCCATACTTTTACCATATTCTTGTTTTTTCTCTGTAGGATTTTCCTCATTCGATTTTATGTCCTCTTTATTTTCGCTTTGTTCCTCGAATCTATTTTCATTGCTGCCCTCTCCCTTTTCCTCTTTCGTATCGTCGTCTTTTAGTTCTTTCCCACTACTACCTTCACCGCTTTCTTTAATTTCTTCAGATTCAATCAGGTCCTTTGGTTCCTCATTGCTATTTCTACTAATGTCATCTTTAATTTCTTTTTCGTTTGGTTCTTCAGTACTATAATTTTCGTTGCTGTCATCTTTGAGTATGTCCTGCTCTTTTGGCACTTCTTTGCTTATGTCATATTTATCTGTTGTCTCTTCTGAATTTTCTTCTTTTGGTTCATCGTGATCATTGCTATAACCTCTCTCCTCTTCTGAATATTCTTCTGTCGGTTGTTCCTGGCTTCCCTCATTGCTATGTTGTTTTCCAGATTTCTCATTTTCCACTTTACTTTCGCCTCCTCTCTGTTCACCACTTTCCTCTGCAGAATGTTTTCCGTCGTTTTGTGAGTATGCCATGTCTTCATTGCTCTGACCCTTGTTTTCATCAGATGTTGAAAGTCCGCTTTCACTCGATATGCCCTGACTCTCAAATTCATTTATCTGTTTATCGTCATTATATTTCTCATTGCTGTTATGCCAATCTTTGGTCTTGTCATTTCGGCTGTACTCTTCAGACTCGCTAGAGAATAGCTTCTTCAGTTGATCGTCTGTGGTTTTCTCCCTTGTCTCTAGACTTTCACTGTTGTCGTTGTCATCAGTATCAAATAAGCTTCTTTCTTCGGAAGAGTGCTCGTCACTATCGGATTTACTTTTATTGCTCGTTTCAACATTTTGCTCCTCTGATGAAATCGAATTCGTGTTATCTTCCGATGCACTTTCGTTTTCTGAAATTGCATTCTTACTTGTGTAAGATCTGTCAATTTCCACTGACTTTTCGTTACTCTCTTGTCCTGACATTTCTTCAGTATCATCTTGTTCGGATCCTTTCGTATGTTCGGTGCTTTCGCTTGACGAATAATCGAAATTCTTTGATTCTTTTTCTTCACTATCATCAAAATTCATCTCAAAACTTGTTGATTCACTACTGTATGAATTGCAATACTCCCCTTCACATGAAACGTCTTTTGATATTATTCAACTTTCTATGCTCGAGGACCCTTTGTCATCATCCCTAAAAATGCTTTTGTTCTCGGAATAAGATTCGCTACTACCTGATGTGTGACTAATTTTTGACAGATGTTCATTTGAATAGCTTTTTTCTTTTGAAATACTGTCCTTTTGTAATAGAATTTCTCCACTTTCATTCGAGTCACTGTCGATATTGCTTTCTTCCCTGGAATGACTGTTTTCTCTTTGATCTTCTCTTGTGTATTGATTGTTGATTTCATGATTTTTACTAAATTCATCATGCTTGTCATGATCGTCGTTAACTTCTGTTGAGTCGCTGTCGACAGATTTCTCAGTGCTGCTCGTTTCTATCTTAGACTCGCTGTTTTCTATCTTGATTTCTCTACTGCTTTCATCTGAATTCTTATCAATGGTTTTAGAATTTCCATCAAATTCTTCACTGCTGGTTGAGTCCTCTGTGGAGTGACTGTCTTCATTATAAATTGGATATTTTCGTTCCATTTTAGAGTTATTTTCATCACTAGAAACTTTGTGGTGAGTATATTTGCCCCCATCATCATAAGAAACGGAGTTTCCTCTTGGAAGCAGTGATTTTCTTTCTCCCTCTTTGGATTCACTATTTGTATATTCTTCTGAATCTTCTCCTGATTTTTTACTACCAGACGAAATTTCGATACTATAATCAACGTCATATTTTTCAAAGTCCTCTTTTGATTGACTAAAATAATTCTCATTACTGCTCTTTTCGTTTGACGCACTGCTAGTTTCTTCATGTTGTGGAATATTTTTTCCGCCATGATTTTTACTTTTTACAGTGGAATCTTCATCCTCTTTTATTTGATACCATGGATCAGGACTTTCGCTTGATTCATGACTTCCACTTTGCTCATTTGAATATTTCTTGGACATTTCATTAATCAAATTTTGTGTTGACTCTTCCTTATTGACATGTGTAGAGGAACCTTTTGATTGTAAAACATTATGTAGAATGTTGTTATTATTATAAATGTCTTTTTCATATGAATTTGTTTTCTCGCTGTCACTCCCATCTCTGCCATATTCCTCCTCACTATCAAACCCAAATATTCTTTCTTCTTCTTCTTTTGATATTTTGGAGTACCTTTCATTCGAAAAGTGAGAGTGAAGAGGTGTAGGCAAAACTTCAGAGGTCATCAGATCTTCTTCACTAGAACTTGCATCCTTCGCATTCCTATTTGTCTTTTTTGATTGAGTAGTACTACCGCTTATCATATCATGAATAATGTTCTTGAACTCCAGATCTGTATCTTTGATTTCTTGACTGTCAGAACTTTCATCATTACCTTTACCCTCCTGCTCATTGTCTTTCTTTTTTTCTAAACTATAGGAAGAAGGTTTATATGTGTCTGTATACTGCTGACTTTGTAGGTGAGTGGAGTGGTTATCTGTGGTTAATCCTTCGTTGCTTTCACTGCTACTGCTGTCTTCATTTTTATCTATAATTTCTGCTGACGGCATTTGGTGTATGCTTTTTTCTCTTGCGGCGAAGTTAGTTGAATGAGAAGCCGTGCTTGTGTGTGCTGTATGATGCTGTGTATTTTCTATTGGATATGAGGTAGATGTATGAGAGGCCGTGCCTGTATGTGTTGTATGATGCTGTGTATTTTCTATTGGAGATGAGGTAGATGTACGAGATGCCGTGCTTGTATGTGTTGTATGATGCTGTGTATTTTCTATTGGAGATGGGGTAGATGTCGGTTGAAGTTCAACATCGAAATTGAGTTTTTCGTTATCATAATCTTCAAAATAATGATCGTAGTCATTGAAGAGATCAAATATTATCTTCACAGCATCTTCTGCATTTGTTTGATCTGATTTTAACAGCTGGTTTTCATAGTAATCTTGCACATCTTCTGATGGATGTAACTCTAAATTAGGAATATTTGTAGTGGAGTCAAATTTGAGGTCAGATAAAATTTCCTCTTCGCTACTTTTCGAAGTATCTTTTTCTACAGAATTAGTACTTGTATGCTGTGGTGTATGGTGTCTCCTAACCTCATCCTTCTTACTTGGTAACTTTAAACTTTCCAAACGGTAAGTATTTTCCTTGCTGTCAGTAGTCTTCTCGGTACTTTTGCTAAAATGTGTGACTGATAATGGCAGTTCCTCATTACTGTCACTGTATAGCACTGGTTTCAAGTTCAGTGTCTCTTGGAATGGTTCTTTGTGAAGACTGGGTTGTTGATACACTGTAAACGGCGTTGTTGATGGTGGAGAAAAATAAACTTTCGTTGTATCTTTTGAATGTTTATTAACATGGAACTTATTTTCCTGGTGAGGATACTCCCCCAAATAAGGAGAACGAGAAAGCAAGTCAAGTTCAGGAAGATTCATTGGCGGCGATTGTGTCTTTTCAAAATTGAAATTTCTTTGTACTACTGTCGGTACATGGTGTGTATCGTGATCTGTAGAAGCGAAACCTGATATTCTCGAATCGTGGTCTGCATGTGATTTAGTGGAATCATGTGTGAAGGAATGGGATATAGAAGGATTTTTAAGAAGTGAATTGGTGTGCTGGCGATGTTGCGTTTTAATTGTTGGTGGTTTATACTGAATCGCTGATTTGGAATCCATATCTTTAAAAACAGACCCTTGTGAGGGGCTGGATTCGACACCAGGAAATACTGTGTTTAGTAGGTCTTTAACATCATTACTCACTTGATCTTTTATGACTTCAAGTTCAAGTTGTGTCTGCACATTGTGTTGTGGAGTATTTTTCTCCTCAGAACCCGACGACTTTTCTTGACTGTTTTCATTATTTTCTCCTGACATTTCTTGGCTTCCAGATTCCTGTTCCTTGCTATCATCGAAGCTGCGTTGTTGCATAGAGAACGCTTTCGCCTTTTTCTCTTTATTACTCTCTTTGTTGGCGTCTTTGCTGACTTGCTTGATAGCATTGATAAAAATGAATTGCCTTCGCTCCACAGGAAGACGCTGAAGAAGATTTCCCAGTAGTCGGATTTTGATAAGTGTGTAAAGATTGTTCTTGACAACTTCTTGAGCTGTAGGATCTACTGATCGTTCCTCTTGTTCACTGACAGATACAGTTCCTGTTCGGTTCGAGTAACTGTCCGAGTGACTCTCACTTTTATTTACCGATGTCACAGCTTCAGTTTGATTGATAACCGGAACTTTTGTAGTCTGAATTTCAGTTGTGTTGAAATCATTAAAATCCTCAATAGTCGAATTCGTTATCGCTGTAGTGTTTTCTGTTATCGCTGTAGTGTTTTCTGTTTTAATTGCATGACAAACCGTTGTCAGTATGATCACCACGGACACAGTCCCCTGAAAAAAAATTTGACTTGCATAATTGCGGGCAAACGAAAAAATGGGGAAAAAAATAAATAAAACATAAAAAAGTTAAATATTTTGAAACAGTTCAGTTTTGAAAAGAAATTGTTAAAGAAAGGAATCTTGTAAAATATTGAATAATTTTAAAACACATGCTTACCTTCATTGTTCTTCTCTCAATAGCTCACAATGTATCTATATATTTGTTTAATGTTCATCTAACTTTTCTCTTAACAATAATCTGCTTTTACACATTTCTATGCCCTTTTATATATGTGTCGAATTGTAATTACTGAGGTGTAATAAATCAATTAACTGTAAAATATCAAAATAGACTGTTTTGCATACATATGTTTTACGACAATTGACGATTGACATTGAGTGAGAGTTTTGGACAGATCGTCAGCGAAGCCGACACGGAACCAGACGCAACTCTCAGGTACCAGAGTCTCGCGCTCAATGTTACTATTGTGACGTCGTCTTAGCGCCGACAAGGACAATATCCGGAGGTCTTTGACGAATTTGACAGATTGTGTATTTGTTCTTTGATGAAAAAAAATTTGAAGTATGATAAATATTTTTTGTGTGGAAATACATATATCATTTTAGAAAAAAATCAAAACAGTTTCGGGAAATTTAGTGGGTTAATATAAAATATTTTACATTGAATGTTACATACAATGTTGTTCTATCACCGTATTTAACGTAGATGAAAGTTTATTTGTTTTCTTTGTTAGCACGAAAGATGATGTTCATAAATACAACATGAATAAATATCACACATTATACAACTAAAACATTAGGGTTGTGTTGATACGTGTGTAAAGCTGTGGGTTTTTTTTTAATTTAAAATCATTTCATAAATTTGGTTAGGAAAGAAACAATTAAACATACAGATAATTGTTTGTAACATTCTTTATCAAAATTGCACGATGCATGTACATTTGAGTTTTTTTTATTTATATACTAAATGATAATGCTTTCATTCATATGTTAGGAGATAAAACGAAAGCACTCTAAAAAGTTATACTATTTTTCTGTGCTATTTTTAGGACACAATTCCTGTTTGAATATCTCAAACAATTATTTTTGGAATCGTCAATATTGAAAAGTACACAAAATCCATTTAAATTTGATCAATGTAATTGATATATGTACTTTTGACAGATATTTTCAGAATACTTAAATTCTTGCAATTGATATTCAAATATAGAGATTCATGACCTTTAATATTTTGTAAAAGACTTTAACTTGATCAATTTATCAAATACACTTCGGCGCCTAGAAAAGTAATAACATAATAAATTTCCTGATATATTTTGCATTTATTCATTTTTCGCAGAAAAAAAATTTCTAAGCAAAAATACAACCTTATAACTCTAGGTAGGTAAAAAAGGGAATGTATGGAAAAATAAGTCCCAAACAGAATACAAACAAGCAAACGCGAACCTCTGGCAACACCAGAGGTGGAACCGGGTGCCTTGGGGGAGTAATAATCCTCTGTCGACCGGTCACACCGGCCGTGAGCCCAATGTCAGGTAAACGGTGCATAAATTGGTGCATATTTTTATAAATTCACATGAATCACACAGATTTCAAGTCAAATACACTAATTCAATTTCATAGTCATTAAATAAAATAAACAAATAGAAGAGTTTGAAAGGAGTAGGCCCACGAAGGGTGGAAATCTGCCCTGTAAAATGGTAAAAATTAAAGTGAAATTTCAAGAAATTATTTTCTGCAAAAATGATAGCACATGTATGATAGTTTATCAGGGTGGTAAAATTTTTGGAATTTTACATAGGGGGATCTAAGATTTAATGCCCCAAACATCATGAAATATCAAAAAATGCAGGAATTTGCTTAAAATCGTCACATTTTTGTTATAAAAACGAAAATTTGTTATAGAGCACAGGCTTGGACCAATTTTATTTTTTGTCAGTTTAAATATGATGCCAAGAAGGTTCAAATTTTTATAGCATCTTCTTGGTCCAAACTCATCAAGCTATATATGTTATATGATTATACTTGATAACTTTGATGAATGTTTACTGCACAGGGCAGCGGTATAAATTAAATGCAGAAGAGTTTTTATTGTCAAATCTCTTTAAAATGGCGGGAAAAATGAATTTCTTGCGATTTACAAAAGTCAAAACACGAGAAAAGTTTAGTAATATAAAAATGTGTTCATGAAATTGAAAGATTATGGACTTAAAGTAACAATTGATTGTTATTGATAAATTGATTACAGAGTGCAATCTTATTTTGGCTATCCTTCGGTAGTTGGAGATTGTGTAGGGGGTGTCTAGTCATTTCACAGAGATCGTCATCACTGTTCCCATTCTCCATATTCTACTATTTCCTTTATAAATACGAGTTTGTCAAAAACGAAATAAGCATAAAGTTTTAATTGTAATTTATCGATAAAGTTCTAAGCTAATTGCTTGTAAATATGATAATCATATGATTATTATGATTAATCACTTGTGTTCAGATTTCTTTTATTTACTAAATTACTGGAGGTTTTCACATCAAAGGAAGTTTTTATTCAAAATAGGTAAAGTGAGCGTGATGGATGGCGCCATCAATGGCTGAATACCATTACGTTTCCTGCTGAACACACAGCTGGAGATATAAACAAGGTTCATTTTAGGTTTCCATATCGTTTTATCTCACAATGCAGAACAATACTGGTCCAATGCTTATTTCATTGGTCTAAACATATCTGATTCATATTCAACATAATTTCTTAAAGCATCCATATTACTTTTCCCGAAATTTCTTACGACAGTTTAGCAATAATTGATTTGAAGTTTCATTTGAAGTAAGACTTCGTCCTTTGAAACTGACAATGTTATTACATGCTCTCTTTAAACTCTAAAACCTACAAATTTAAATGCATAACGGGTATTATTTATTTCCAATGCACTAATTTCAAACTGCAAACATCTTTAATAGATCAGTTTTTAAAAATGCTCAATTGCTTAACAAAAATCTATCTGTGGTCTGTGGACCAAGCGTTGTCCGCTCAATATACCGTATGTTGCCTGACAGACATCAAACATGTTGCCTTGATAACTAAGGCGTAGATGACCCAACTGATCTCTCGGTTTCAAGGTCAAACATGCAAGGTCAATCTACCGATACTCTGAACATAGGAATATATTGTCCTTCAACAGCTTGGGAACCCTTTGTTTGACGACATCAAACTTGATACCCCAGTACATTCTAAGGAGTAGATGAACCGAGTTCCTCATTGACAAAAGGTGATCAGGTCTCCAACACTTTATTAAATTTCGATGGGCACAAATTGTGCTCCCTCATTAGGTGACCTGTTTTCATACACTTGCGAGGCATGATTTATTCAAAAGTTTTTACTTGAGAAATCAGAGTCTCTTGTTGTGGTCTACAACTCGACATTTAGATATATTGACATTGCTTTATCAACAATAATCAATTTCATTCGATTAGATATATCCCAGTAAACTCAAAAAAAGACGCCTTATAGTTTTCCACACCAGCCTCGTACTTAGATATCACATTAATGATTAAGCATAGATGTTAACGGCAAACGGACACCAACTATATGACAAGTTGGGGCACTTCAGCTTTTACGTTATCAACTTCCCATATCTATCATATCTATGTAGCACATGCATATGATGGTTATGTCTCACAACTGAATCAAAAACGCAAGTTCTGCGTATGATCAGATTCTAAATCGAGGCAGGCTACTCACAAAACGAGTTGATGTTACAGGGGTATCAACGGTCTCGTTTAAAATCAGTATTTCGCAAATTCTGTGGTAATAACGATCTAGTTTGCCAGTACAACCTATCGTTTGGTCAAATGCTGTCTGGCGTGTTTCATGGCAATTGTTACATCGTTCGTTACACATTGAATTTAATTGCGGATTTCTCCGTTCTTTGAGTGTGAGTAGTCGACGGAATACTTATTCCATGTAGGCATCTGATCCCACCTCTGAAGTGTCCAAGGGTCTTTGCCCAATCTTAGATATAAATAGCGAAGTTAGCATCGTGTTAAACGTAATCATAATTCCAAACAAAACATACACAAAGTTGAGTGTAGGGCAACACGGACCTCCGACAAAAAGCGAAGACAAGACCAGTACCATGGAGGATTAAACATCCTCTGCTGACCGGTCACACCCGCCGTGAACCCTTAGTGAAATAAAGTAAGCGGGATTACCCGTCGTCAAAATCTAGATTTTATGTTCATCATAAGAGTTATCATTATCTTCACGTTTTCATGTTTTTATTCACTTGCATGTATACATGCATTAATATTTCAATTCCAATTTTTATTAGCGTTACCGGAAAACCCACTGACTTCTTAAATGAATAAC
>CAJDSM010044024.1:438-42016 GCA_903981925.1 Ostrea lurida
TTTTCTTTAACCCCAGAGGCTGCGGGTCCCAAAGTTTGGTTATATAATGTTCTGATTAACAATTTGAACATTTATTTAACCATTCTCGGTGAGACTGCCACCACAACCAATAAATCATTATTCCAATTCAAATCATGCTGGAGATCAAGAGATTGTATAAAAGTTTTAAGACATTCTTTATCACAAAATTGCTATATGAAAATTATTCACGCTGCATATTTCTATTTTTGTAAGACCTTAACATATAATTGCTTATAATTTCTTAATTCCTTTGTTTTCAGTGGTAGTCAAGTGCAGTTTTTTTCCCATATTAACAAAATCTCCTCTCAGAATAGAGCATAAAATTTCGGGAGTAAATTTACCATCCATTGATATATAGTGACATGTCAAATTATATAACAATTATTGAAGATGACAAAAAAAATTGCATCCCAGTTGAGTGATATATTTTGATCCAAAAACTGTCAATAAAAAGTGACCTATCAATTCGCGTTATCTTACAAACAGTGATATGCATATTATATAGTATATATCTTTCCTAAAAATATCTATTTATGATTTAAAATTCAGGATACCTGAGGGGTCAAAGAAATAAAGGACCAAGACTAAAATTAGGAGAACCCCCACCCTCTATGACTATGAATTGAAAGGTGACTTAATCAGAAAATATCTTAGGACAATAAACTGATAGAGAGTTCTGTAAGCACCCAGTACCATATATCCATGAGAGATCTGATCGATTGATTGCCCACATTTAATATAGTTCTTGTTATCACTGTACGCCGGACCCGAAGGGAGGGGGTGGGGGTAGGGCGGGGGTGGGGGGGAGGGGCGGGGGAGGGAGGGGGGGCGAGGGGGGGGGGGGGGGGGGGGGGGGGGGGGGGGGGGGGGGCGGGGGGGGGGGGGGGGGGGGGGGGGGTGATACACCTTCACTCATATGAAGACGTCACCATCACCGCGGCGAAGGGCCTGCAAAATTTAGCCTATGTTCGGCACTAAGACATTTGACAGGTGGGGGGGGAGATCTTTTACATTGCCACACCTCTGTGACACGGACCTCGGTTTTTACGGTACATAGTCCGGAACAAATGACCGCCATTAACAGTGCCTCTTTCACGACACGACAAGGGGATACTCGGGACCTATTCTATACCCGATCCCCACGAGGGAATATCTGGATCAGTCGCTGACAACCTCATCGTAAACAATAATAATTCTTTGTCATAAAAAAATCGGACAAATTCGTGGAAAATGTTACAGGATAACCGAACGCGTTCGTGAAAACTTTTAAAGCCGCAATCTACGTATGTCTGTTCCGTTGAACTTGGTAATTGTGACTAACTTGCTGGCCGTATTGGAAATCATGGGTGTAGGAGCCGGGGATGAGGGGATTGAGAAGTCAGAAAGTATGTTTTGCCCCCCCCCCCCCCCCCCGTTTGTCAAGTAAACTGTTTTCTGCATCATGACCCATACATTTAGGAATCCCTGCCCCCCCCCATTCAGTGTTCTATTACCGTTTTTTTTTTATATATTTTGCGTGTCGCGTGTTATTTTAGAACGTTGCCCCCCCCCCCCCCCCACATAGTGTTCCATTAGCTTTTATTGATTTTTGTTGCATTACTTAAGAAGTTATGCCCCCCGCCCCCCTTCAAAGACAGTCATAAAACCTTACTGAACTAGGAAAATTTATCTACGGTTGCATCAAATCTTTATTGAAAGGTTCCACTAATCATGCTCACCTCTCGCCAAATGCGGAACGAGAACTAGGTCAATTAAAATCCAGAAAGCCGGGATAACTCTTGTAGGAAACTAAAGTCAGCATTGGTGTTGATATACTTAAGCGGAGTTGCGCACTAAAATTAATTGCATTTAGGTTCTGGTAGAGCTCGTTCTTGAAATGAAGCGACAACTTGAATTCATGTTGTATAAGTGATTATCATTGGAGAGAATTAATTTTATATTGTAGCACGAATTAATAGCACGCCGTCAAGTCGCTGGTTCTAATTATGTTTCTGCGTTTATTGATGGACAATTATCCTTTAAATAATCTCTAACAAACATCAGAAAACCGCCAAATGAGAAGAGTAACTCTGGTTTCTTTGCTATTTACTAACTCAGGTGATGGACACCATCCTAACATTGCCATCCCATAAATTATAAAATAATAGATGTCCAAGTGAACACATGAGAAGTAAAATAAAGTGGGTGCCATCTTAAAAATCATACATGATTTCGTCCCCAGATCAAACTTTTCTTAGTGCCAATAACTCATATTAAAAATGGAATAAATAAAAAAAAACAAAGATAAGCTACCACAATTCCAATATTAAATTTTAGCAGTCAAAGTATCCTTCATATGTATCCCACCTTCGAACCTAAATAAGTTTTCCATTACGAAACGGTTAATATCTTGTACACAAAAACAGTGCAACTTGATATGAGATTTTATATCTATCACGCTATTACAATGTGTTGCAGGTAAAAACCAACTTATTAAACTTTTAAAGCAATATATCATTAAAACTCACTGACAAAACCGCCATTTAGAATTAATTTCTGCATACCTATGACTAACTGAATGTATTGCATCGTATTAAATGAAAAAATATAACATACCTGTAAGGGATTGCAAAATATGCCTCAGTGGATAGGTAATATCATGTATGAAGTGCATAGTACCAAAACTATCTCTAGAATAAACCATATATCAACAAATATAAAATGGAGTCCACTCTCTCTGTATGCTGTTTAAGTTTGCCCTTACCGAACTTTCCCGCTGGAGAACTTCTACACAATTACTGACAAAAAAGTTATATCGAACCATAAGTGCCAATTTATTACAATAACAAATCTTTACTTCATCTCAACACAAATTTCGATATTAGAAATTGGCTAAAACCCATGTAGTTCTCGAATTATTCAACTATGTTATCATACTACCACTATCAAGTATCAAACTCTAAAAAATGGTTGCTGCCAATTATTTAACATTACATCCAAAATTTTATATATGACAAATTTAAATAGGTT
Organism: Ostrea lurida; assembly: GCA_903981925.1. NCBI lineage: Eukaryota > Metazoa > Mollusca > Bivalvia > Ostreida > Ostreidae > Ostrea > Ostrea lurida. The sequence goes on from CAJDSM010044024.1 coordinate 3,469, forward strand.
GCACTTTAATTACGACCACCGTTCGTTGATTGAGAAACGTCGCATCTTGAAGTAGCTTCAACAGAGATTATTACCCCTCAAGTCAAGACTGAGCCACACTGTTTGCAGATCTTCCTGAACCTGTTTGACCGAGTTGGCTAGGCAATTTCTTACAAATCACTGATTTAAATGGCAACGTCTGAGTGAAAGAAACACATTATGCATCCACTAGCTTTTTCTATTAACAAAGTATTTTTGAACAAGCAGAACAATGCCTATTAGTCGCTGCCAAAATCTAACAAACTATATACCTGATTACAATATTCTATGTAAGAGATAGGATGAAATTGAACATTTAGATGATTATGTGCTTTTATTAATCATAACCCAGACGTTTGATGAAAAGTTAGTTCTTTCCCGTCTAATTCTTAATCCTTGTGGGGGAAGGTGAGTCCAACAAACTCACTCATAAAATCTCACTTTGATGCGGCTTGGTTCATGAAACAGCTCATACGGTAATTGGTAAAAATTGTATAAACAGTACTACAATAGGAACGATGTAGCACACAATAACCACACCGACTACAGACTTAATATGTTCTATTCTATGTAACGCACTAATAGAAGAACAAAACGTAAAATGTACGGAGTGAAACAGCTGCACGACAAAATAGGAATGACAATAATTTAAATCACAAGACTAATAACCAAGTGAATTTAACTTCAATTTTAATTACTCAAATAACCAACCATACTGAACTCAAAAGTATCGTTTCAACACGGAGAATTACGTATACTCATTATTTCCTCAACCAACAAAAACAGTCCCAATGCATATTGCTTTACCCATATATGTAAGGACACCATCCCGTAGCACAGCTAGTTGTGGTATTACTATACCCCAAATCCAACTGTTTGGTGATCGTCTTTGCAGTATTAAGCACATATCATTCAAAATAATTCTAATGCTTTTTATTAGGGAATTTAAAGTAGTAACTGTAATCATTCTACCCTAATCCGATTAACATCCCAATAATGTGGCACGCTACGCATAGATTATGGTAAAAAGGCGAAGGACAATTGGGTAAAGAGAGTAATTATATTATAGCCTTGTATGCAAATCTCAAAATATCAGTCAGCACAGACCAACAAGCTTTTAATTCTAATGTACAGTCCAGCTTCTTTACGATGCATAGCTCAAGTTGAATGACCAAGATAATGCGCGCAAGACAGCGCTTCAACTATTGGCGCACCTTATATGTACAAAAATAGGTCCAGACCAATCCACAGTGAACAATAAACAGTTAAGTTCTAAATGTAAATCAGAGAACTAATTTCCATCAGTTTAACTCCCAATCACCATCGTAGAGTCAAAGATTCCAAGTAAAGATTATTTTTTTCTTTTTTTCGTTTTAATTTGTTGATTTCTTTTAGATTTTAATTTATTCCAATTTTTTTTTTTTTTTTTAAAATTAAGGTCACTAACTCAAGATTCAACAACAGCCATCTAGAATGTATCTGATCACCGTGCATAATCTTAACTGCGAAATGTAAATGCAGCAAAAACCCAATCATTAAGTTGGTCAGCAGACATGACACTCAAAAGGACTTTTCGCTTTCCACGTGCTGTAAAAGTCTTATACGAAAAGTGAATGAAACGAACAGTGATGAATTCCATAAATCCTATACGGGTACATATACGAGATGGGCAAACACTGACCTTCTTGGAATCCCTGTGTACCAGAGATGAGACATTAGGTGCCTAGACGTAAGTCAAGCCTACCTCATGTCAGCCCGCACACACCCCGAGGGAACATTTGTCACAAGCCAAGATTACTTTTGGTACAAATATCTGCGGAGCTGAGCACTTACAACAAACACTAGTCCATTTATACATCAATTAATATTTTGAAATATGAATACCCAGTTCAAAGTATTTCCGTACGACTTATTTTACCCAAATCTGCCATAGAGTCAACACCCAAATTGCTGATCTATGTCATTTATTATTTATTGCCGCTCAGTCTTCTACTATCTTATACGTTTGTGCAAAAATAAGTCACTATATGAGCACAATAGAAAGATCCCTCCATTTGCTCAAGAGCGATCGACTGAGACGCTACTTCACGCCAAGCTATAGCTACACTTGGCCCACGCCGCACCTAAAATTTGCTGAAGCACATGAACTACTTTTAAATTCTAAACTAAAAACAGAGCCCCAGGAATTTGCCCCATCTAAGTAAAATCACAGGCCACTAATCATATTAATATTGCACGTCTTAAGTGCATCAGAGGGAGGGATGTAAAGAAAAGATCGATTCATCAATACACGGAACCGATAAAAACAATAATACATTAATTTCAATAAATATACTTCATCCAAGTGACATGTAAGAGATGTTACAATAATATAGAATTAATGGCTCTCCCATTCACGTTTAATATAATTGTATCATGTGTTATGTTTCCGGTGTATAGAAAACTATCCTTACCGGACATAAGTGTACTTGAATGTGCTAATCCTTTTGTGCTTAAGTTACTTACATTGCCCGTATAGTTTGTAATATACAATCATAGCAACTCCTAAATCTATGACACGTTACCCCCATTAGATGCAACCATCCACAATCATCTTTAAAGATCTTCACATAAATATCCACACTTGTAAACTATTTTCTTAGCTATGCAAACCGCCCCAACTCAATACAGAAGTGCGTGATCTACCCGTTGGTCATTAACACTGGAAAAATGGATGACCTTCCACTACTTCAGGCGTGAAATTGGTTTACCTTTCTCGAACTAGAAACCAGAATACACAGCGATAAGCCCCGACACTAAACCCATAATTAAGAGAACAACAGGCAGATCGACTGACCTATAACCCATCTAAATGCCTGACATCATGTACAGCTCACCTTGAAGAGAACGAAGACTCCTCTCTTTAATACTGCGCACTACTTATTTGTTTCTTAGTAACCTCAATTTATTATGATGCAAAGAGCTACTCGGCATATCGTGACAGAGAATCCATGCACGCCAACCCATACAGATGCAGATATAATAAGTTCTAGAAAGACGCAGTGTGTGGGATTAAATTAATAAGCATGAATCGACGCACTTTACTACCTTATTAATGTGATTTTAAATTCAACCATTACTTGACATCATAATCGACTCACCTTGTCTTCATCACATCAAATATAGAACAAGAGAGACTGCCCGACCAGCTATATACGTCTTAAGATTATCTCTCTAACCTGTATAAAGTCCATTTATTATGCGGGCAAACAGAGCAAAGTTATTCCACGCTAACCACCAAATCGGTTTACCTAAATTCAGGACCAACTAACAACAAAGCCACACATGAAATGACGCCACTATACCTCATAGCACATAAACATTAAGTAGACGGGTCAGTACTGATAATAACACTACACAGATACCTCTATAAAAAACTTGCGTAACCCAATATAGCCGAGCCTAACTTACATCGTAAAACGATTTATGGAGACCCACCGTCCAAGAAAGATATAGATCACCCAGTCCACGTCAAGATGACTGTGAGCAAATTAATGACCAAAGGAACCTTGACCAAGGAAGACTCTCCAAAGAATTGAAGAGGCGTCACTATCTATCACGTCACCCACCCACACCCCGGAAATCACTCTAAAACCAGCATAAAAGACAAAGAAATTCACTCATTTAAATAAACAGACAGACCAAAAAAGAGAGGAATTCACTAACAGAACAAAGAAAGGAGAATTCACAATAAAAAACAGACCAACAACAAGGAAATCACGTAAAAAGGAGATGAACCGGAGAGTCAAAATCATGCTTAGGAACAACATGAGCCTAACTGACGACACGAGGAACTTCATATACCACCAAGAACACGACTATAACCCAACGGATGCGCAAAGCCAGAGAACCCGAGCGTGGTAAGAAGAACCAAGAACGGAATATTCACTAAAGAGAAGAAACAGACCTTAAACGATAAGGAATATCATTCAAAAAACAGCGACGCAAGTACAAGAATGTGATTCACTTATAAAGATCAAACCGACAAGGTATTGTGGATCCTCGCAGAATCAAAATTGACGTCCCCGAACGAGAAGTCGTTTACATATCGTGGAAAAGTACCATAGTTTCAGTCATGTAATGGTAGATAGTTCAGGTGAACGCGTTGAAAAAGGACCAGGTGAGATACTTTGTCACATATTTTACTTTAGTATTATAGTACACAAAGTCAACGATTAGAAGGGGAATAAAGTACTCTGCGTATGTCCATGGCCATATTGGACCAAGGAAAAAAAAAACACTTATTTTGGACAGTACTGATAAGAGCGTAAATAATGACGCAACGACACGACGCCCAGACTCGAAGTGGATCCTTATACGTCATCATCCGCCAGGAATAGCCTCAGAGTCAGCAGATTATCACCAACATCTATCAGCTTCGGGGAGTTGTCAGCGCGTAGGTAGAGAATTAGAACAGAGTTAAATCGTCTTATTCACTCAAGCTGCGAGAGGATTAAATTAATCTCCAGTTTGAACCTCAAGGGAGTTATCATCTTACTACTGAATTTATACCAACGTGAGCGCGATGCGTGTCACTCATAAACACCCATAAACCTCTATGTATTATTGGCCTCTCACCCCGCTCTAACCCCTCTCAGGATGAATAAGAATGAGCTGGACCGGGGTCTATTGGACGTGAACATCTGAAAGTTCCGTCTAACAGACCTGACACCCACTCCGATTGTCTTATAGAGCGTTTGAACGTAGACTAATTCACCGATTGTCCCTAAACGAGTCGACCAGGTAGCTGGTAATAACAATCGTCCAATCGTACAGGTACCACATGAGGAGCGTCATAGGCATGCATGTCTATTATATATACTAATGAATTTTCTTAAGCCCGGTAATGCAGTTGCACCATTACAATCTGATCACTGTAAGAGATGTTTCTACTTCATCTGAAAAAGAATTGAATGTTCCTTTATTTCAGGAAACCTTATGAATACAATTGTTTAAGCAAAAGAGAGCTCCCCAGAGGTACAAGGCTTCACCATAGTCAGCTGACCCGTACATATATAAGACTCATATTCACATTGGAAGAACTCGAAAACCCTGAACTCAGTCAATACACGGGAAATATACTAGCCAACTCCACATCAAAATCCACGCTCAAGTTAGATTACAGATAAGAGAACGTAAAGCTTCGTTCATATGCGACAAGCAGCTTGAGAAGCTAGGCGAAAAAAATTGCAAAAAATCGCCCATACTCCATATGAAGAAATATTCCTCAAAAATTCAAACGTCGTGTTTACTCTTACAGAGAAAAGTCTAAACATGACTATACCCCACGCATAGCCGCTATCGAGACAACGAATTGTCATAAGTTACATAGAATAACCTAGATCCCTATTCATTCTTCAAATCTTTGTACCGCACACACCAAATGGCGCACATTAACTATTCTTCGCGAAGCAATAAATCGTCCCAGTATCACAGTTACTCGATCCCTTATATCAGAATCTACAAATCTATGACTACAAAACCAGGTAGTCGCAACATAAGAAACTTGGTCTCTATACATCAGTGATGTCATTAAATGACACCTATCAAAGATAAACTTGCACACGAACTTCCGAGAGTGCTGCTACTTATATACTCACAGTCAGGAGTAATTAGCACCGATGAACTTATTCCACTTGATGACACTCACTATCTCCTTACTACAAGAGTATACAGAGTCGATGATCACAAAATCGCTTAATTTCAGACGACGACCTCTATCGATTTAGCAGAAGAACATAATCAATTGGCGTCCTAGATATAATAGTACTACAAATCTTTAACCTCTGTCAGTCTCAAAACGCTATCCATGATGCTTGATTCAAATATACAAAATTGAAACTATAACCACGAAGTCTGCAACAACCTTTATTATCTACTTAGAAGAATATATAACCGTTATTGAGCAAAAATCCCGAGTTCCATCAGACCAACTAGTCCACTAACCAATTCACGTAATAGACAGACAGTTTTCGAACCATAAACCCAGAAATTTATTCTATGTACGACCTGCCAGCAAAAAAGCCACCTGATCCATACATCCCCGCCGTGAGCGCTGCGTAGCTGAAGAGCCAAGGCGACAACGATAAGTGCACCGTCACTTATTAGCTCCAGTCCTTACGCTCCCGAGCGCGTCACACGAAAATATAATTACATCCCTAGAAGAGACACAAAATAGCCACGTCCTAAGCTACCGAACAACCCACAAGCCATCAAATATGAGGAAACCAATCTACGATAATCCCTCTAACTGACAGTCCTCCACAATCCAGACCTGAAACAATGATCCAAAAGATCTTCCCTGTTTGACGCAAATCTTAGAAATGAGACTTTTATTTAACAATAAGTACACACATATTTCTTAACATCAAAAAGTTAAGCTCAGAACCACACAGGCCAGCTTCTTTATATTGGCACAGTAGTATTCAGTAATTGACGATCGTAGACTGTATAATCTCCCTTAGACAGCATTATATCCACACTCTGCCGCATGCATATCCCTTCAGACTAATCGCGCCTTTGACGCAACTTAGGATAAATTTTAACTATGTGAAACGAGTCTGTCTATGTCAACAAGACCCTATAATTCCTCCTCAGGACGACACCATCACAGAGACAGCTTCACCTGAAGTATCCCGTTGCACCGTACCAAATCCTTCAATTCAGAATCTCTTAGGTCACCTGGGTAGATCTAAATATACATCAAAGAACCCTGACGTAAGAACGCAGGTCCATATCCTCAATTTGCCACATGTACCAACTTTCCTGTTTGATCGCACAACTAATATTTAACGCACTAATAAACTAACACACAGTTGTCAAAAGGTATAACTGTACCATATGGTCATGATAACACCTATGGCTAATTCAACGAAACATACAAAGTACTTATTTCAGAATCTACGACCATATCATTAGCACAACAAAAACAGTCGGAATATACATACACAGCTCATACTCCTCCACTCATCTATAATACCACAAGTAATGTAACTTAGGAACAAATACCAGGTTCTCACTACTCTACAGAACTAACATACAATCCCTGATCATTTCTTCCACATGAGATAAACATGACTAATCCCGATCCACTCTCTTACACAATAAATGACGAATTATAACGTTCAATCCCAGCTCCACTACCCTACACAATAAAACCAGATTCGCACCAATCATCTGCACCTGAGCTCTACGTAGAAAAGACAGGATCGACTAAATTCCGGAGGTCCTCTTACCTCTACACGATAAACATGCCTACTCCCGATTCTCACCACATGAGATATTAAGAGTCACATCATGATATCCTGGAATTAGAACATCTTACCCGAAGTAGAAATTCGGTCAGACGAAGGCTTGCCGGAGTCCCTGACCCAATCCCAAACCACGAGAGGAGTAGGAGAATTTTAATCCCAGCATGGATATACTCAAATAGAAATTATATCCTTCTCCTCCCTTGCAAAAACTGTCATTCTACCGTAAATTCAAGATAGAACATACAAAACCTTCCGACAAAAGTAAATGTGAAAATTGAAAAGTTAACTATTGTGAAACTCAAAACCAAAGTTCGAACATTTTCGTGGCACGAACGTTAGAAATGACGTTCCGATCCCCCTGAACTGCTCCGAAAGGCACAAACAAAAGAAGATCGCCCCTCGTAGCATCATGAGGCACTCACACCCTGCAACCGCTATCACCGGATGTTTATATCATCCAACCAATATCTGAGTTGAGAATATTCTTACGGAGTGAGAGCAGAGAGATGAAAACCAAAGAAAAACAGTCGATCAATCATTTAATTGATAGAATTCAAGCATTAGTCAGTAGCTAGGAATATAAAACCCTTCGAGACAAAACTTGAGATTTGCTGAGAACAAAGAAAAATAAAAATTATAATAAATAAACCTAATTATCCAGCTAGTTGTTAAATTTGCCATGATGTACTTTAAAACACGCCCGATTTGAACTCTATACGTTGAATTATAATTTAGGATGATTAATTTGAATTTTTGCAAATTGAACTATTAGAAATGAGAGCAAAGCGACTACTGTGACCAAATGTTAGATTTATTAACAATAATTACACACACGCTTATCCGGTTACTAAAATATCCACACTGTTAAATTAACGAATGCTTCAATGGTTCAAGAGATTCGAGAAGACTAATGTACATCTAAATTGAACATTTAATAATATAAATTGCGAATTCAAGAACAAAAAATGATAAATAGGCTGACATATGAATGAAATGTATCAGCTCAACAAAAGATATGTATGGTGTATCAGCGAATAAAAATGGACTCGTAATGAATTTAAAAAGATAAACACTAAAATTTAGTGTAAGGATACAAGATGCGCTAGATCTCTATATAATGTTTCTTAAATCCACAATAACAATTAAGAAGGCATATGTTTGAAAAATATAGAGACGTACCAAGTGCTTGTAGAAGATAGTTCCACATTGACAACACAACAATAAGTAAAAAAACCACACCATGAGCAATCATTAGTTTCAAAGAGTAAGTATAAATGTTTGATAACAAAAAAATGTTCAAGTGTTTATCAACGTCACACGATGTCATATCATTCTTTAAAAAAAAAATGCAGTTTTTGAGATAAAAGCCATAAACCCAATCACTTAAGATAAGAGGTTAAATCATTAAAACAAAAAAAAACAAAGAATTAAAAACATGATAGTTGCTAAAAACTAAGAGAAACTTAAAAAACAAGTTAAAATTTTACAACTATAAATATTATCACTAAAGTACGGAGAAATGGCCGCGTTTCTGTAAAAATCAATCTTGCATTCTAGCTTTTAGAGTTGCCACAAATAGAAATAGACTGACATATGAATAAAATAAGCTGATTCAGCAACAAACTTTCTTAATTATGCCTGTTATAAGAAGAGTGAACGAGAATAGAATCATTGTTGAAACGATGACATAGACAAACAAACAAAGAAAGACTACACAAGCAATTAAACAGACGAAATATAATTAAGAAAATGAAAGAGTCAACTGAGGAGAATTGTGAACATTGGAACCCGAAATTGACCAGTAATAATCGTGAAATTGAACTGAAAGTAAAGGAGATCAAAATAAAAATGCTAGAAACCATATATCTGGAAACGGAAAGATAGAGGTCATCGACTAACAGTATGACTAGAAAATTGAAATCACAAATGCTATGATACATAGAGAGAGCCGACCACCACGCCTCTGTGCTAGAAAGTGAGATTAAAGAAATTTCGACTCGAAGCGCACTGCAAGAAACATGAACAAGGAATATTGGACGGTACCGAATAATATCAAAGTGTAATATCAACGGAGAAAATTAAGGATCTCTGCGGACGTAAAATTAACAAGAGACAAAGGAAACACTGCCCGAGAAAAACATATTTTCAACAGTCACTCAAACAGCAGTAGTGCTCAAAGATAATAAGATATTGCTATTAAATTAGTGACGACCCACGGCATATGGAGACGCGCACCCCCTGCCCATGAGGATGCTGTACAGATACCCATCATGGAAAGCGTAAGACAATAGACCCAAATGCGTGAGAAGGCGAGCTAAAACAGAAGATTTACGACAGGACCACAACATGTATCCCCAGATAGCCGAACACATCCATGGTAGAGTTATTAAATAAACACGTGGGAGAGAAAAAAAAGACCAAAGCAAATGTTCAGATGAGTATAAATAATTCCTAGAAAAAAATAACAGTGGGACAGATGATAATAAGGGAAAGAAGATCATCAATATCAAACAGAACAATCACCGCACTCAGTGAGTGGGTTGAATTTTTAGGGAATACTTCCCCCAGTTAGCGTATGTAGAGGAGGGACCAGCCCCCCAAAATGGGCATTGACACTTACCATACTCCATTACGCCTGACTCCCCAATTAACACAAGGAATGATCAGCCCCAAGGACAATCCTTTGCCAAATCCACCGGATAAACGTGCTGGATACTACCCACAAAGTATGCGAGAAGCTCGGAACACATCTCTACACAATAACTTTTAAGGAGGACCGAGGACCACCCCGTATATCCACAATAAAAGACCTTTATGAGGGCCCAACACACCAAAACTTTCCCTCCCTGAACACAGAACTTGTAGCCATACTGGAGAAGAATAAGCCAATATATGGTTAACGGGTGGGATTAAATTCTACGAAGTATAGACGCGCTACCTTCAACGTAAAATAAACATATTTACGCTCACATTTCCTCGAGAGAGTATTAGAGGAGAGACCAGCAGACCAACATCAATTACAATGTAGCACTAGGCGGCATCACATAGACGCAACAGCTAATGTCTCGCTGACAAAGGACAATATAGCAATCCACCAGTCAAATCACTGCGCTATTACCGCCGGGTGGGGGGTCTCAGACTGCATATATTTTACAAGAGAAATATTTTTAGCAAATTCTCATTCTGGTTACGCGAGATTGTGACGCCACAGGCACCATATTGTCAACGGCAGCTTATAGTGCGACACAAATGAAAGTTTGCTCCGCTGCACCAACATGTATGCCCCAAAAGTACACCCTGAGAGACCCGCTCGAGAGAATAATTCACCGAACCAACCTAATTGACATCATGCACGATTATCTTACGATGACAATAAACCCCATTACAATAGCACCTTAAAAGAGAGATATTCCCTCACACAATAGAGAATGGTCAGATGCTATGAGACCACCCACCCAACCCCATACAGAACAGGTCGCATTCAAAAAGATGTAAATATGCGCTAATTGGTAAGCAATTGCATAAGGCTTAAGAAACATGCTCTAGACCAGACCCGTGCCAACAGATCTGAAATATATCTCATGATCGGTTTATTCTTAAAGGTCAATGAGCAAGATCATCTAAGTATGAAAATCCAAAACATATTATTATGCCAATAAAGATAATCCTTGAAAAAAATTTCTTCCAATAGGAATTTCAATGTTAGACGCCCATCAGCGCACTCATAATAACCACACCATTAGGAAGATATTAACATAATAGGACAATATAATACACCATGTGAGTAAACTCGTATCAAAAGAACCCAGAGTTATGCGATTATCCGACATTCTCTATCCTCAGTCCTGCTCTCTAAAAACGCGACGGACCATACTTGCATTCTACAGAGTCACAGCCTTATCAAAGAAAAAAAATAAACAAAGGATCCTATAAAACAAAGAACACAGAGTCTCCTAAACACTGTCAGTTAATAAGGACACGCAGAAAGTAATATAACAAGTCAGTACAACCAGACATGCTCCAGGAGCCCAGATGTCAAGACAGAGGTCCTAGACGAAGAAGTTCGCGCATCCCGACCAGATACTAGCCCCACACCCCAGGTCTGGCTGAGTGAAGACATCAGACACCCACCACCTGCCAGAATCAAATCGACCTCGCGCTGAGATAAAATCAGCCTGTCGCGATAATTTACTAACTGAGATTCAAGCATATAAGCAATGCCCCCTACTTCAAAACCCATTTCAAAATACGAGACGAGAAAAAATGATAAAAAAATATGCTAAGGTTTAAAATTTGTACTACATTAGACTTGCTAAAGCTATTAATCAGCATAGAGAAAAAAGAAAAATCATAGTATTCGCAACTACCGCAACTACAGACAACCAGCCTAAAGTCAGTCGTAAAGACTAAAGGCCTATGATTAAAAAAAAAAAATTGCATAAGAGATATAAGGCCTATAATCGACGATCGTTTTATAGCACCCAATCGACTCCTGAATTCTGTACAGACACACAGAAACGGATCCTCCACCATTATTCTAGTTTTTATTCTTCTTAAGCGCATGAAATTTAACACAGGCTCGTTATCTTCGAGGTAACACCAGAGGTGTATTTGGAGTAGATCTGTTATCTACGCATAGATCTTCTTACGACAGCTCAAATCGTAAAAACCCCAACTGTGCAGATATTATTATAAGTAGATGCTACGAGACTCCAAATGCCCAATGAGATTCTTGTGCTTTATCGAGTCTTTTTTTCCTGTCCCTCTCTCTCCTTTTCGAGTTGCTTTTAGATGTAACTGAAGCATCCATCTATCTGAGCAGAAGTTCTTCATAATAGATTGGAATCTAACAGACGTTCCGAGATTAGTACCTTTGGAGAAGACTAGATTTAGCCGTTACCGAATTCATTCGAGAGTTTAAATCACTAAAGCACCAATCTACTATCAACCAATACCTATTCTTGCCTGGAACAATCCTGTCAACCACTACGTTCATTTCCCGCTTAGAAAAAGCTTTATCCAGAATAAGTTGCGTGTGAAATTCTTTTTCTACGAAAGAAAGACGAATTTATTTTGGCTCTTGCACCAAACAAATCCGCTATTTACAATAGATTGAGAGCCTATACTCACCAGAGAGTTTAGTAAACTTCAACGATATCTTAGCAAGACGAGTCCGACTGAACGCGTATCAGCAACCGTCTCATACTAGGAGGAGTAATTAACTCTGACGACATTATATTTACATGATACCATGCGCTGCAAATTTAGCGCGACCCTAGCAAGATCACTAACCCAGAAAATTACGATCTTAAGAAAGAGTGAGAGACGTCTTCTCAGAACCTCTGCTTGCAACCATTGCGTTGTATGTCGTTCATCACTATATGAGCTCTAGATAAGCGTATCGTAACACTTTTACTCACAGCAAGTTTATGCACGTGAGACCACTTCGCGTACAGTCTCTCCGATTGACTGTTTACAATCCACACCCAGCAGTCGAAGACCGCGACTTCCAACACCTAAGCTTCGGTGATATCTAATTTCAAGAACCCTGATACTCAACAATCCCTAACTTCAGCTTGTTTACTGACAGTTGAACACCTATTTATAGATCACCAAGAACAACGATAACGTCGTTCAGCGGAAGCAAGACTTGCTTGTTTGTAGCAGGACAGTATGTGATTAAAGTATCCTCCTATTACTTTAATCACCAACTGCAGACTGTCCACCATCCGCGCGACCGAAGTATTCACAACCAAAAGACAACAGAAAAAGAGAATCTAAACACAAATACATACTATGAATAAATCAAGCCATCTATCTTATCCCGGTACACCCTCTTTAGTTTTTTAGTTTTATGCTACTCAGCCTTGGAGGTCCACTGCAACTGAGAAACGGCAGTCTTAACATTCACATTCACGTAATTGAGATAAAATTTTAAAACTCTATTGTGATCACATGCACCTAAAGCTCAATGAAATTAATCATTCTTAATAAACTAGCACACCGTAACTACCACCATGGACAGTCATTTATAGCTCTGAGATCTCAGAGCATTATTAACTAAAACATTCCTACAAAAGAGCATTATATGCAAACATTTCTGTACTATTGAGACCTAAAGAGTTTAAGAAAGATATGGTGTTTCCCATCACAGATGCAATTCATCTCGTTATGCGACAAATTTGTCAAATACTTCATAATTTTAACCTGGATATATACATCTAAAATACAAGAACCGAGTACTATACCAAATCGACGCTGAGACGCTCTAACAAGGCCCCTATCGCTTTCTAGAAAGATACACTAGGCACATACTCATATGCTATCCGTGTAATCATATGGTGATGCCCTAGATGTCACTGAGGCCTTGTCAACCCCCACCGCCCACCCCCAGAATTGAGAAAGGAGATTATGGGAACTAACCCCATATACGTCGACATAAACGAGACCAGCAGGTTACTTGCACGACTACCCCCACCCCGTCCTAATATACCACATACTTAATTCCACGACTTCCAGGTGTAGTACTGAATTTTGGAACATCTGTTGAGAGATCATCGAGGAGCAAGCGTCGAATCCCACCAATTGGAGCGCACATTTAGTTTGAGATGGGTTCCTGTGCCCCTTTAAACCGGAAGATGAACCTAATAGGTCTCGAGCATTAACCGTTCAATTCCCCGAACCGAGGTAGACCATATAGATGTAATCTTATCCTTGGTCAGGGAAAATCTGCAGTGGTGCAGCAATGAGTGCGTGATATGAGGTTAATGACCATACGGGGTATACGGTCCACCACATCTACCCCCTTCTAATAATGACATTAGATAAAGTCACCCAGAAATGGCGAAGCAAAACTGTTGAGATCCCACCCCAACACAAACATAAGAGTTATCAACTAAAATCCTAGAGCTCAGAGTGAATCAACAAACAAACCAAAGAACGCAAATTCTGAATGGATGTAGGTTCAGCACAATCCGGCCACACTTTTCGGGTGTCCCCCCATCCCTGCTGAAACAGAGGTATCCTAAATCAACCCCCAACTACCTGAGTTGCCTGTGCTTCGTTTCGAGAGACTTATAATCGCCGAATTATAATACATCTGTTCCAGTTTATTCTTAATAGTGCAAATTTTTCGAAACACTTTACTCAGCAATGTGAGATGTATCGTAGCCTCATGACCTTTATATCTATCATCAATGGGCCGGGTGTCCCATATCGTGGGATCCAATTTCAGACCTGTCTGAACATCTACTTCCTGTTTACTGACTTAATATTTTCCAGTGTTATTCTTACTAGTGCAAATTTTCGTAACACTACTCAGCAATTATTATTCGTTAGCCTATAACTTTAATATCCATCATCAGCGGGGTGTCCCATATCGTTGGATCCATTTCAGACCTTGTCCGACACCTACTTCCCGTTTAACCGAATATTCAGCATTATTTCATACTAGTACAGGGTTCCCGAATACTCGTAATGACCCATGTTAATTATGATTTATTTAAATAATGTGGTTAATTGCTGAGTTTTTTTGTTGTAGTATTCAATATTAAGCATCCTATAAGGCCAATAGGAAAGTTTGTGGAAATTTTTATTCTTGCTTACATTAAAAATTCAACAAAGGTCAGAAATCAACAATATTTTACAGCATAAACGCGGCCATCTTCTTTAATGATTTTTTTTTAAACCGTGATCTTTGACTATGTTTTGAAAATGAAAACATTTGAACTTAACATTATAGTTTCTCCTATAACGATGGTATCTATTTGTTGAACATGCAATGATTCCACAGGCTGCTGGTACTTTATATTTTTCAAAAACATATGCATCTTTAATTGTTATGAAAAAACATTAAGATTACATTTCTACCACAAGATACTTATGTTTCCATTTTTTATTTCACTAGAGTCTCATGTATGCTGTCTCTTTGGTGATAAACAGTTTTTAAGCACCAATTTTGTTCTGAATTTGATTTGTGTTATGTCAATTTATCCCATTCTTGATCTGCCATCGAAAGTTATAGTTGATTTATAACAATACGGCCGAGTATCAGCCCTTAATAATATCAATCTAATTTCGTTCGCCTGTCTACTGCTAATTTTCATTTGAAAAAGTATTATTCATCATTTTTAAAGTTATCATCATGGCAGAAAACCAAAAAAAGTATATAATGTATAAAATTTTTTGTCCAGGTAATTCAATTTTGTTCAAGTTTACCAGAATGACAGATGCATATCTAACATGTAATGATGATTGATTGTTCTGTTTTCGTCCCACTGAGAATATTCTCACTTCATATGGGGACTCACATTGCCGTGAAGGCTGCAGAAATTTAGGGCCTATGCTCGCGCCTTCGGCCTTTGAGCAGAGGATGCTTTATGCGTGCCACCTGCTTGTGGACACACGGCGCCTCGTTTTTCCGGTCTTCATCCGAATCGGGCACCTTCAGTCCCTTCTTACGACACGCAAGGGATGCTGGGACCTATTCTAACCACGTAGTTTAACATAATGAATTAGTGATAAAAGAGGATACTGTTATGGATGCCATTTTGTGAAATTCTTATCGAAAATAAAGACATATTTAATTCAAGGTTCTCAGGCCCTGTCATTAACTTTGACCAAATTTGTTATATCAAAAAATTAAAAGTTGCGTCAAAAACAGGAAGGACATGTGCAATTGGAAACTGCTTACACGATTTACAATGTCCATACTGTATGCTCTGGTTGCCCGAAAAACAGGAACTTGCCTGTGTGCGTTCCTGAGAAATGTGACAGGAAAATCGTCCATGTTAAAATTATCCTAAGTGCGTCAATACAGAATGTTGACATGCGGCAAGATTGAATATTATGCTTACACATACAGTTGTCCATACTGATAATTGTCCAAATATCAGGAAGCTGCCTTGTGGTCCTGATTAAAAGGACAAAAATTGTCTATGTTAAGAAATCACCTCTAAGTTGCGTCAAAACAGGAAGTGACATGCGGGCAGATTGAAACTGCGTACACGCCCCACAGATCTCATACTGATCGACGTGCCAAATATCAGAAGCTTGGCCTAGTGACTTCTGAAAAAAATTTTGTGACGCCAGCGCCAAACACTAAAGTGATCCCTATATGTCGCCTCCGCTAACCAGGCAGGCGAACAATGACAGTCTTGTCAGTCTCCCATAGAATATATGTGGTAAGAAACTGTCTTGTAATAATCAATACTGGTCGCGATGGAATTTTTCAAAACGTAATTTAAAATAATCTCACAACTCCTTATTTTCAAGGGGAGCAACACACAAAGATACGAGTTAAAAACAAGACATTGTATAATAAAAAGGACCCAATAAATTTTCTTTCTTATAAAATGGTCTGAAATTAACCTTGGATCACCGTTAAGAAATTAAGAATAATATATAAACGAACAAACTTGATCGTTAACACACCGATATGAACTTGTTCTCTTAATATTGGATCAGCATCCCTATTGACACCTTCACGAATCCATAGGAGCATTTTCCACTTTGTCAAAATGAGTCTGAAAACAGCCAACTGTAACAGATTATGCACGGATATAAGATAAGATCGCCATTTGTCTGATCTAGTAATTTAGAAGAAAAAACATACTTCTGAAATATGAATTTTGCTGACGCATGCCCGCAAAATATGTTCCCTGCCACAACCGAAAACCACGTTGAATTTCCAGGCCCACTATTTCATGAAAATGCAGTTTTTTTTCAATTTTTTATCCAACTTCAAGCTCTGTCATATTGACACAAATCTATTTACTGATCAAACTGAGCGGATTTTTGGATTTCTAATATATTTCCTTATTACTGCAAGGTTGAGTTCCAGTAAATCATCAATATTTCTGGCCAAGCTGGGCACTATAAAACTGTACCTACTTTTTGCTAAATTAAAAGGTTCTGAAATAAATGAACATCCAATTCTTTTTCAAGATGAATAGAAAACACTTTTAAAACCCAAATGCATCATTACAAAATAAACTATAGAAAAACCTCAATCCATTACGACATGACGTTTACACAAGGGCACACCGGTATACGATATGGATATGAATCAACATTAAAACATATTATTTAAATATATCACTATACTAGAATCAATTAAAATAGGACGTAAGCCAAAAATATTTGATATGTAAAGCTAGTACCTATAAATAAGAAACAAAACCTGAGGCGAATGGAGAAACTAATTGCAGCTTGATAATCAAGATTAATCTGCATTACACTGAAAAAACTGAGCTGAATGGGGAATGTCTTATCCATCGCGCTGATGTACAGTACAATGACACTCAGTACGGCTGCTTGCCTATATCACTATATCGTGTTATTAGTAACACTTTCCAATATCCATGAAAAATGCCTAGGAGAACCCTTTAATCGTTATTTAGTACAAAACTAAATAAATTGCTCATCTACCTCATCCATTTAGTGCACTGTCTGAATATACCAAAGATAAAACGATGTATTTTCCGAAGTAAACGACAGAAGAGTGGAAGTCATCTTATTGAAAGTCCATCCGGTTTGATTAGTGAATCCCATCTTTTGTCTGTTTTGATGATATTCCTTTCTTTAGGTCTGTTTTAGTGATTTCTTCATTTACGTGATTTCCTTTCGTTGTTCTGATTTTATGGAACCTTCTATAGCTGTTTATATTTCTTTTCCTTTACGGGATTTCCTTTGTTTGGTCTTTTAGTGAATCCTTTCTTTTTTCGTTTTAGTGAAATTCCTCTCTTTTGGTCTGTTTTTATTTAAAGAGTGAATTTTCTTATCTGTTAGATGATTTCCTTTCTATTATGTCTGTGTGATTGACCGCCTTCTTGCTTTTTTTATGTGTTCAACTAATAAATAATTGGTTGAATGCTTCTTTTCTAATTTAGTGAATCCTATGTTCGCATTAAATCTTTTTTTATATCCTCTCTTTTAGTGTGTGAGAAAATTCTTTATGTGTGTCTGCGTAGTGAATCCCACTTTGTGGTCTTATTTAGGGAAAGTAGATTAGTTGATTTCCTTCCACTATATGGTATAAGTAATTTTATGGTCGTTTGTCAAATCTTTGAAAATGCAAACAATACTATCTGTCAGTCACAGTGATAAACCATTTATGAATTATAACCAATAGCGATACTTTCAAATAAGCTGGACCTTAGATCAACACCCTTGTCTTTCACATAAATACTCTTCTTCAAGTCCATGTTTCAGAATAGAGTAGCTCTGCATCATAAACAAGAATTACATAAGAGATTCAATAAGTAGTGTGCGCGGATAAAAGGGAAAGAAAATGCCTTTCGTCGCATAACGTGAGGACATGGAAAGGATTACCTAATTAGGTGCACTTTCTTAATGTATCATAGTGGCTAAAGCTGGTTCGGGGTCCAGTGAGAAAGGCAAAACCAAATTCCAGCTGAATGGAAATCAAATTTCCAGGTAACAGACGCGACAAAAGTAGAATTATGAGTGATTTGTGCATAAGAAAAATAGTTACAATGTTAAATTACAAAGTAAAAATCTTTAAAGATGAGTGAATCATTGTTATTTTACATCTTGAGGAGTAACAGATCTGATTAGAGTTGCATGATTGTAAATACAAAACAGGCAATTCGAAATTAAGAACAACAAACACAGATCAATACATTATGTCTTACAAATATATAACAAAGATGAACCTATTCCCATATTAAATACATGTGACTTGTGAAGTTATTTTGAATATGTATATGTTTACCCCGCTTGAGAATTTTTCACTCATATGAGACGTCAACTTTGGCCGGGGAAGGCTCAAATTTAGGTAGCTCTGCGCCTCAGACCTTTGAGCAAGAGGGACTTTATTTTATTGCCATGTATTAGTTTCAACAAACGTTAACGAGTGAAGAACACAACTATATATGAACAATCACAATTTTACTATGAGATTGGTAGTAAAAAAATTTCAACGGAAATTATAATGGTATAATCTTCAAAAAATTAAATATCGTTAATGGAACTGTTTGAAAGTCTCAGCCGCGTTTTACACAAAATTTAGGTTAACATCCCCCGGTGGTGGCCGGTCGACATGGGCATGCTTACACTCCAGCACCTAATTAATCCTCTGGATATCCAGAGGTCTCGTGTTTGCCATCTAATATGCACCGTATAGATTTATGGAATCCATTCACTTGTTCTTATCTTCACCTTTCGTATAATGCACTTGACAGCACGTTGGCCAGCAAGAAAATCCTTTTGAAGTGCACTGTCTGCCTGAACCACCTTAACTGCATGGTTTTGTGCATACCATGTAATCGGTCAGAACATTTTCTATGGCTGTTGTTGAAATCTGATATGATGTAATGATAATCTTACTGAGAATTTGACTCAACGATGATGGGATTTAACTTGAAAGTTAGTTTCCTCGATTACATTTTAGAACTTAACTTTTATTGTTCACTGGTATTTCTGCTATTTTGTACATATAGTCCATAGATTAATTTCCAAACTGGTCATTGGATATCCACGTAGAAAGAGATGGGTGTCATTATAAATTTGGGTCTGACTGAATATTTGAGTTGCATTCAATGTCACCATAATATTTTTTACTCATTGTTCTCGTTTTACTAATTTCCGTGCACATATACTTATGGCTATTGGTATTATTTACATTTACTGTTTAATCCCCCTAATAAAAAGCAATTAAATCTATTTTGATGATATGTGACTTATAACTGCAAAGGACCCCGAGATGTCACCCGAAAGGTTTGGGTATGAATACAAAGAACTTATACTTACAGGTTTTAAAATATGTAAATATAGAACTGTTTAGTTGAAAATTGTATAAAACTAGTTGACTAACTTTGATGATTTTATTTTCAAGAAAAAAATTAATTAAATACTTGGGTTATAATTCTTTTTTATAAAATTTTGGCACTCCTTTATTGTCAGACGATATGACATATAGGCGTAAAGTGTCGCATTGCGTATTCTTTTTTTCGTTACATTCAGTTGTGACTAACAAATTACTTACCTAATGCTAGTGTCATAACAACGCTACGTTTCCCCAAAGGATTGAGCGAAAGCTTTAAAACCATATTACAATAAGAAGCACAAAAACAAATGCATTTCTAAGAATGTTATAATATAAGCAATAATATTATATTTGTGAAAAATGTAGGTCTCATAACTGCAACACGGTGTGTGGCAGAACACATTCATAACCGCCGCTAACGTGAATCAAATTCATTGCGAATATGAATTTATAATACTAAATTAACAAGCGAATGGCACCACTTTAATTCATTGTTCACTGGACGATCTATTATTTATATCCATCAAGTAGAAGTTCCACCTGAAGTTAAAACAAGACAAAATCTTCATCGTTTTTTTGGTACTTTAGGATAAATTTCAATATACGAAAACCAGTAAATTTTAGAACCACAACGGACGCGTGTATTAATGCCGATATACGAATTAAAATATAAATTCTCCAAATAAAATTAACAATAATTCAATTGTCGTTCATTTCAAAAAGAGTCTAACACTTAATATTAATTTAGGTGCGAACCGCTCACGAATCCACCCACTGCCGATCATTCAAGTATCGTTGGGTTGAGTTCCATCGAATACAGAATGACCTTTCATATGAGACGTAGTAGAAATTTTCCATAGTCTCCAGAGGTTTTATTACTGTTTTATAGAGGGGGCGGGGCAAACTTTTCGAAGTAATGCGACAAACAAAAATCAAAAAACTAATTGGAACACAAGAAATGTTGGGGGGGGAGGGGGCAACTTTCAATAATAACGCGACAAGAAAATATTAAAAAAAAAAAGGTAAGGTTAAACAGTCTGAATGGGGACTGCGAAGTAATGGGGTCAGTGAGGGCGGAAAAAGAAGTCTGAGTGAGTGAGTCCCGGTTAGTTGACAATACACGGCGGTATGTAGAGCATGGTGTTCGGGCGTACAAATTGCTGTCCGGATCTTTTCCGGAGAGCGCGCGCGCACGGCTTACAGCTACACCATTGATCCGAATTCTGACGTGGAGCCAGCTTAATCCGGAGTCAACCACAGTCACCCTGATTCAAGATGGCGCCGTCTCCTACGTTGAGAACATGCGACTTAATGAAGATTTGGCGAGGGCACTCACAATGTTGTCACAAATCTGTAAGGGTATCAATCCTCAAAGTCCCTTTTCCACATGAACTCCCTCGGGGCTCTCCTCCTTATCTTCATAGTATAGAGGGTTGGATTGGTGTCCTGTTCATTTTTGTTCTCCCAGCTGCTGGTGCCATCCAAGATATTGATCGCGGCGTACGGTGACATATTAGAGTTCTCGGATCCTGTTAACTACTAGTGGCGTGTTTTACGAAATTGACGCGCCGGACGATTCAATATCATCCAACCTTCCCTAACGGGTCAGATCCTATCCGTGTGTGATACTTCTATGCCAATGGTGTAGAATAGGTCCCCAGATAGCCGACCGTTGTGTCTCGGCATCGCTGAGAGTGAGCGCTGTCACACTCCACGCTGAATAAGGCGTATGTCTGGTACCTTGAAATAGGTCTATGATCGAATTTAAAGTAAACCAAGTTACTAATGAGCAATCAGTACGCCCGTCGTGTCTTAATTGCAAGTTTGCTCCCCGGTCACAGCAGGTTGGGCAGTTAAAAAATCCCCCGCCCCCCCTGCCTTTCATGTACTTATTCTATGAAGCTGACAGGATATCTGGTACACCTTAGTTATGGTGTGTGCTCCAGCATTAACTTTGTCCTTTCTGGAAAATTCTGAATAGGATGGGTGACGTTCTCACAAAAGGTGTGATGTCTCGGGGGGGAAGCGGTTGAAACAACACCAAACTCTAAACAATGAGTTCCAATGATCCAATCAACAGACAACACTCTTCGCCACTTGATTTTACTAATAACCATATGTGCTCTAGGATCATCGTGATTCGATTTTGGCTGTGAAATGAGTTATGATTACATCGGGTCAAATTTAATAAATGCCTCAACGGTTTTACATCAAGTCTCTCTTAGATCTCCCTGTCTTGAGGTAGGAAGCTCAAGTAAGTGGCTTTCCTCGATGCTTTACCTATCATATGAAATTAAGCGGAGGGTACGTTTCAGCTAGTGCCCAACCCTGTATATAATTCTCGTGAGCACTTCAACAGAGAGTTTTACTATCTATACCAGGTGGAGATACTATATATGCTTATTCTAGTTAATAAATGAAATACCCATCTTTTTTGACAGAGGCGTACCGCTTGATATAGGGGCGCTATGTTTGTTTTGACAGGTCAAAGGGTATATTTCTAAGTTGCATTTCTATTCATCAATATGTGTATATAAATATTGACATGTTCACTATATTCTATTATTGTTAGTTCGTAAATTTATCCGGAAGATTTTGGTCTATTTCCACTTGAAATTTATGTAATCATGGTTATATAAAACTTATCTGTCTATCTTGAAGTCTCTACCATATTATATCTATATATATATTATTTATATTTAAAAGCCTGTATACGGAATAGAATTATGCACTGGATATCAACTATACAATTTGGTGATAAAATGTAAATTTTATACAATTTGTCATGAAATAAAATTGAGATTGATTAATTTATTGTTTACGTCTTCACCGAAGAATAGTAATATGCTTCAATTTAACAGGACATTTATGTACCCAAATTGGCCCCCTCCTGGGGTCATTATATTCTTTACCCCACGGACACCAAATTTACAATTTTCGTGGTAAAGGCTTCTCTTTATTTCTTTTACATTCACTATTGCATTGTTTCTCTCAGTACTTATGTCGGTTTGAATAGAATAAATTTTTGAAAAATGTCACTTTTGGGTCTATCCTCTCTCCCCAGGATGCAAAGACCTGAAATGTTACAATTCTCTTCTCTATAGATGCTTCATACCAAATTTGAAAGAATTGCACTGGTTATCAAAAAGAAGTAAAAATGTATCAATTTTACAGACATTATGTACCAATTTGCCCGCCCTGGTTCAGAAACCCCTACCCCAGGACCACCCAAATTTACAATTTGGTTAAAGGCCTTCCACTCTAGTACATCACTAATGCCATTTGGTTCTCTCTAACATGTTCTGTAAAGAAAATATTGTTGAAAATTGGTCTATGTTGCTATTTTTCGCCCCCCAAGCCCAGGGTGCAAAGAGACCTGAAATTACAATTATTCTCTCTTTGTCCCATAAATGCTTTCTATATCTCTATATATGAAAAAATTGACAGGTGGTTATCAAGAAAAGAAGTTAAAAATGTTTCAATTGTTAAACGGACG
The DNA here is from genome assembly GCA_903981925.1 of Ostrea lurida. Lineage (NCBI taxonomy): Eukaryota > Metazoa > Mollusca > Bivalvia > Ostreida > Ostreidae > Ostrea > Ostrea lurida. The sequence goes on from CAJDSM010044024.1 coordinate 27,062, forward strand.
ACGCACGACACACGCAAGACCAATTGGCAATAGGTACCTGATTACTCAGAACCTAAAAAACGCCGAAAATTCTACTTTATTAAAGGCCTGCAATCATGCGTAGCACGGATTCAGATTTTCTATTCACCTGGCTGCGTTTCAAGATCTAACGGCTACGTCAGGGCTCGGTTAGCGTACGTCTCTTGAACGACATCTTAGGCTACCCTATCTAGAGATAACAAAAACACGTTAATTCAACCAGTGCGTTCAAGATACCTAGATTCTCTTAGCCTACGGCTAGCTAAGCTGCTACGATCTTTGAACGCAGCCCTCGTGAACAAAATTAAAACAACAATCGATCGTATCGATGTCGATAGCCCACTTCAGCTTATAAATAAACCACAGCGTTTTCCTGCTAACTATTTACTAAATATTTAAGAGTCATACGCAACGTTCGTCCTATCTGTTACTTATCTTTAGAATCTATACTTATATAAATCATGGAGACCCTTTAGATATCTTGAGAAAATAAAAACAGGACCTATTTCCTGGTCACACGGTTTTGGAAAAATAGATAAGAGTTGGCGAAGGATGTATAATTTGCACACTTCAACTGAATTCGATTACTCTCTTTGAAAATGCAAGGCACCTTACGCATAGCATACACAAAAACAACTGTCTTGTTGTATAATTATATTTCATCGATCATCAAATAGTTTTGAAGTAATTGAAAATCTAGTGTTTCCATCTGTTAACACTTTTCTATTTAATCATGGAAGTCTTCATATCTTTGAATAGAAAAAAATGTGAAAAGACATGCGTATGCCCTTACACAATACATTCTGTAAATCTGATATCATTTTATGCCCACTCTTTACCCCAGAAACTACTTTTAATACATGTAGTGAACTCCTATCTAGTCAATTGGTCTTTAATAATATGGTTTCTATGTTTGATAACTTTGGAAAGTATTATTTGCTGTCAAAAAAAACTATTCTTGAAAACCATGTCACCAGCCTTCTCCACATGCCCTCTGCTCTCTCTCTCCTTCTCTCTCTCTCTCTCGTCTCTCGTCTCTCTTCTCATCTATCTCTCTCTCTCTCCTCCTCTCTCTCTCTCTCTCTCTCTTCTCTCTCCCTCTCTCTCTCTCGCATCTATCTATCTATCTATCTTAAATCATCATCTATCGAATCATCTGCAACATTTTTTTTTTGATCGTCCTGTTACCAAAGATGCGAATACCATTGACAATATATCAAACCAACATTTTTTTTAAATCACATGCATAAATTTCACAAATGAAGTAAAAGTTTTATTGTCTATAAAAATATAATTCATCAATTTTATGTTAGAATAGGTCCCCAGCATCCCCCTTGCGTGTCGTAAGAGGCGACTGAATGGGGCGGTCATTCGGATGAGACCGGAAAAACCGAGGCCCCGTGTCACAGCAGGTGTGGCACGAGAAAGATCCCTCCCTGCTCAAAGGCCCTGAGTGCCGAGCACAGGCCCAAATTTGTAGCCCTTCACCGGCAATGGTGACGTCTCCATATGAGTGAAATATTCTCGGTGGGACGTAAAACAATAAATAATCAATTTTATTTTGAAATATTTTTTATCAAATATAAGTTTCAAATTTCCTTTCTGTTACCATATACGTCCCTACTGTTACAATTTTAATGGTAACAGAAGTGACGGTAACAGGATGGACATATTCAATGTAAACACCCCTAATATAATATAATAGACTCTTCCTGTAGCATCCAAAGATTTAAATCATTTGTGTGCAACTCAATTCATATATTTGTTCCCTAAAATAAAAATGTTTTAAGAGTTCTCCTTTGGAATGAGGGTAACAGATAGGACGCGTGTAAATCATATACTTCCAATCAGCCAAATTAACATACCTTTATAATCTTTTCTTCATCACTTCAAAACTGCAACCACAGGAAATGATGTAATGTTGAAGGTCATTGGAAGAGTTCCAGGAAAGGGGGAACAACTGTTATTTTTACATTTTTATTCTGGTAACAGGAGTGACATGAAACAGTAGGACATGTCACATTCTTTATATAATATGGGTAATAAACGAAATAAAACCAAAGTATAAATGTAAAATAATAATCACATGAATGTATAGGTACTAATAATTCACGTGAGATGAAAATTTTGCTGATATATCTACACATAATATTTTTATGCCCCCGTGATCGTAAGATCGGGGGGCAATTGTTTTTGTTCTGTTTTCTCTGTCCTTCTGTTCTGAAACTTTAACTCGGCCTATAACTTTTGATGAATACTATGCCTTTGATTTTCAATCTGTATGTTTTTGTGACAATAGACTTTTCACATGGTTACAAAATTTTGACCTTCTTGACTTTGAAGTTTGACTCTCTTTTCAAAAACTTAACCTTAGCTATAACTTTTGAATAGTAGTATAGGGCTTTATATTTCACTGTATTTTCTTTATCAAGACCTTCCATGGTATCACATTGTTGTCTCCTGATCTGAAGTTTGACCTACTTTTCAAAACATTTAACCTTGCTATACTTTGAATTAAGTCTAGGGCTTTGATATTCACATGTATGTTTCTTATGACAAGACTTCCAATGGGTCAAACATTCTCTGACCTTGAAGTTGACCTACCTATCAAAATTTACCTTAGCTTAACTTTTGAATGGTAATATTACTAGGGCTTTGTATATTTACATGTTTGAACTTAGAGACTAAGTTTCAAACTTTGACATGTTACCCATAAACTTTTAGAATGGCAGATTAGAAATTCTATTTAACATGTGTATCCTTATGACAAGTTCCTTTTATCTGTACCAAAATGCTGACCGATACTTTGACCTACATTTATATAACTTACATGCCATATCTTTGAATGTAAGGAAGATAAACCTTTCAATTTATACTATGCCTAATCCTTATGACAAGCCCTTCCATGATGTGGATACGGGGGCATTCTTGTATTCTAAACAACAATTTTATCTTTAGAGTTTTTTGATTGTTGAAAAAATTTCTAACATTGTGACAAGACATATCTATTACTTTTGTAACATATTACTTACCGTATTTTTTATAAGACACCTGGGAAATTATTTGGAAGTAAAATTCTGAAGCATATGACCATGAAGAGCACTAGGAGGAAAATAATTTCAGTTAAATACATGTTTTTTACATTTCCCGGTTAAAAGACAAAAATGCAGACATTTTTTGATAATGTCCCATACACCATCATCTGTTTTCAATAAAGCTAAAAACCTAATCATAATTGAGATATTGTGTTTGCTATATTTTATATGTCCCTTTTAAAACCTCACTTATTTTGGTGAAAAATCTCACTTATTTTCACCCAATCTCCAGTATTATTTCACCCAATCTCCAGTATTGCTCCGATGATGTTGTAACATCTATGCTCATGAAATGCCGGTAATGTATGTACAGACGCGTAGCATCACTTTCCAAATTGGGAGTACTGGAAGTGGGGGTAGTTGGAGTTCAATCCAGTAGAAGCGCCCCGTGAAATAAAGTAGACAAAACCAAGCATACATGCAGTTGAAATTAACATAAAGCATACAGAAATACACACTGAGCTCATATATTTTGATAAGTATATTTTAATAAGTAATTTGTAAGGACAATTCACTGACGGAAATACGAATCAATAATAAGTTGGATAGAAAAATTATTTCAAAACACTATCACGGAGCAAGTCTTCAAATATCAAAGGGAACTGGAATTTTCTTTGAATTTTCACAGGTATAACCTAGATACCTTTCATTTCAAAATCATATCTGATGCAATATAACAAGTTCCTTCCATTCTTGCGCATGCGTTCCTTTCCATTATGTCCTCCTTAGAAATATCGATCTTTTCACTGTAGTGTTCCGAATGACATTGCAACTATAAAATACGTAACGCTGATCAAACGATGAACGCCTTGTGAATGGTGAACACGAGTGGTTGCTGAACGCAAAACTGAATGGAGGGTACAGGAAGAGCGAACAGAAAAATGGTAAAGAAAGTTGCAGATACTGTATACGGTCTTACACGCTACGGACTAGATTGAAGTCGCTAACAAGCCTACTTCCAAGTCTATAATGTCCCGGATATGTTGATTTTGCTCACAAATGGCCCAGCTATGTTCACTCTTCTCAGATGGGCACACTGTCTTTGGTATGTTGACTAATCAGAGGGTCGTAATCGATAACGTTCAGGATTTGCTGACTCTGCTTAGATGTCGATGATTTCAATGAGTCGACTTTGTCTAGAGGGCCTTTATGGCCCTTCTGAATTGAATCTGTTCAAAGGACCAGTGTCCCTCGTGAGTTGAATCCATTTACAGGGCCCCAAAATTGAATCTGCTCAAGAGGGTCACCGTTTCATTGATAAGTTGTACCTACTTGGAGGTCCTCATTTTCCTCTGATAAGTTGAATCTCCTCAGAGGGTAAGCGTTTCCCTGATGAGAACTGCTCAGAGTTTCACAATACCACGATATTATCTGATATTTTGACATGGCTTAGAGAGCCACAATGTCTCTGATGTGTTGACTCTGTAGCTGTACCTTCATCTCAATCACGCAATACATGACCAGCGCTAACACCAATACACCCGCTAGTACGATAACCTTGGTTTGAACACAGAGGAAATAACTGTATCCAAAAGCTATTGCGCATCCCGTGGCGTACAGCATCCGGTAACAGGAAAAGGCAGCTTCCTGTTTGTCGATGAAGAGAACGCCAAAGAGTGCTGCAAGACAAAGAGGAATTCGGTCATAGTAATGAGACTGGAAGGCAAATTCCGCCAACATCTGACTCAATTATTACAAATGATGGGTATAACTGACATTTCAAAATGTCATTGGCAGTTTGACAATTTACAACCTATAATATAATTCGTGCAAACATGTCGTTATATCAGGCATGTACTACTATACATGTATTATCCATTTAAGTTCTGTGTTAAGTGGATATATATATACTTACATGTACCTGTAGACTTCAAATTTCAAAATATGAATCTTAGAAAAAGCTTATTAATGATGGGTCAAAAATATGATTTTTGATCATCATTCGATGCCAAACAGATCTTGTTTAAAAGTTACAAATGCAAATTGACCGAAACTTTTCTTCCTGTCTCAACAGGTTTTCCACATCCGATAAACAATATACACATACTGTATGTCTGAGTCTGCCAGATAGCGTCACAGAGGCCGAGACATCCCGCCACCACAAAGAAGTTGGGTATGTCATCCTGCGTTGGTTTCCACAGCCACAGTACAATCAAGAGACCGATATTGAAGGTGGCACCCGCTGTAATGAAGGCGAACCTCTTGATGTGGCGACTGGCGCAGACTCCGATCAGGATACAGCTGGTAGAACTTACGGCACCGAAGCACATCATAACCGGTCCGATCTGGGACACGCCCAAAGTGCAGGCTATATAGCCTGAAAATCAGATTTAAAAATCAGTCGGATCCAGATTTGTCGAAAGGGGGCCGGTCCGTGAAAAAGTAACTAGTAAACTTAAAGTTGGATGAAGGCAAATGGGCCAGGGGCGAAGCCCCCGGAAGCTCCCGGGTTTAGAGCTCTAAATTACTTAGAGGTTAATTTGCTATATATCTATACATGATAATTAATTTTGTCACCAAAGGGGGGCCGGGCCCCCCCTCTAAATCCCACCTGAACAATTATGCAGTTTATATAGAGCACAACATAATGATACAAAATATAATATGGTTTTAATTTAAAAAACATGTTTTGTCAATAAATTATGTTCGTTTAATGCATTATCTCTAGATTTAAACATTTCTCTAACATACTGAATAAAAAGACTGATTTATTGATTGTTCGGGGTTTAACGTCCTTTTGGCAATATTTCAGTCATTTTACGGCGGTGTGAAACAGCCTCTTCATAATGTTGTTGAAAATATGCCTTGTCTGATAGAAACAGATAATGCCCTTGTTCACGAGAGCCTCAACTATATTGGCAATTAGTTTGTTTTTCCATTTTTCTCTGTGGTGAGGTGGGAGTTCGAATTAGCCCTGCTTACAGGTGTCAAATACACTTCAACAACCAAGTCAACACGTGCCGGGAGAGTTTGGCTGTATAATTGGCTCTACAAAACAGTCATTTCCTTTTTACCAAGCACTGTGCAAATAAAACTTTGAGGATCTGCTTTGAGAATGAACATCGATTTGCACTTGATAGCTTCCGCTGGGGCCGGGAAAATCAATGTTGTTCTGATTGATTTCTTTATTATACAATTCAGCCTCTTTGACTCCTTCATGAGCCGATATCTTTTTAGAAGTTAAATAATGCATAATATCTGCGAAACCTCAATGGTTAGATACGCGTGTAGCACCAATTACAGTTACTGTATGTCAAGAAATGGGGCAGAATAAGAAGTTGTTAAATCGATAGATATGTTTTCATTGAAAACATCATCACATATTATACCTGGAGATTATTTATTGTAGTAACATTTTCGTTGACATTTTATCATTTCCAGAATACGCCCTTTCAACTAGCGTATCGAAGGTTTGATATTGACTATTGATAAATGTCGCATCTCCATATCGAAATGCTTTATTACCGCCTCGGCTTACAATGGCTGACTATAAAATTCACAAACTTTAGCCTCGAACCCTCGTTTGCCGACATATTCAGAATTGTTACAATGCTTTTATAGGGCACGCTATGAAAACTCATTACTGAAATAGTCTCATCATACTCTGTTTATGAAAATGTACGGCTGCGTAAATTGTAATTTGGTTCAAATTAACAATTCTATTAAGGAACAAATGCTACTATGTAAAAGTTGTCGCTTTGCTATAAGGCGACAGAAACCTAGTTTGAATGTTCAAATGAAGCAGTGAATTCCTTTGGGCCGTAAGTTACCCTCAAATTAAATCACAGAGCGAACCGTGAGATCCATTGTCTTCTTAAACAGAACTGAATGATACAATTGTATGATGGAAATATTGCATCTCTTGATCCGGGTCTACACATTAAATCATAGTCTGAACTACTTTCACATAGAATTTAATACAATTATCAAAATGCAACTCAAGAAAATGGTGCACAAAATCTTCCAAACTACTCATTTTTTTTTAAGTGACATGTGATCTACACAATGAAAGTATCTTATTGGTCTCTGATCAGCTCAGCAGAAAAACATTCAGTTGACCATTATTGATTTCTAAAGTAATACGTAAGGACCAATAACAGATGAAACATTATTGTAAAAACAGAAACTCGATAAGGCATAAACTTTTTTTCTCCGGAATGTCTTGCATTGCCGAAAGGTGGATCATTACAACAAAATTTTCTTTAATGTCTCATTAAAGCATCTCTTGTTTCACCATCAAACGCGATATCTTTTATGGGTATTTTTGTGGATAGCTTTTTTTTCCTCTCAGAATGATAAATTGCATGTTCGCTAATAGAGATTTAAGTCCACATTTTGTAGTGATTTGAAGCATGATATAAATATTTAATAAAAACATGCCAAGAAGGATCCGGTAGACATTTTAATCTTTAACTCGCCAAGTTGAATCAAGTAGAATATGGCTTTGATATTTCACTTGTTAGGTAGTTCTTAATTATACACTGATTTTGACTACGGATTACATCGTTCACCTGATCAAGATCTCACAGCGGATGTGACTGGTCGACAGGGATGCTTACTCCTCCTAAGCACCTGGTCCCACTTCTCGTATATCCAGGGGTCTATGTTAATTATCTCTTAATTTGTATTTCGGATAAGACTTATAAGATTAAGCACTGTTTGTTATTTTAGTTGCCTCAAGACGATACCTCTACGTTTGATTTTAAGTTAGTTACTTACTAACTCCTCGGATTTTGACCTTTTTATAAAAACTTTTACCTGGAATTTATTGTTTGAACCATTGAAGATAAGGTTTAGATTTTACATATATATGCCTCAGACCAGACAATTTATTTGGTACCAAGACATATGACCAAGTGAACAATGCTAGCGACTTTGTCCTACTTTTTTCAACTTTTCACATGGATTTTATCTTTTGAACTGGGGGAATAAATATAACAGATAAAGATGCCTCATGAAGATATATCTCTTGTTACCTTGACTTTTTGACCCAATGATCTATTCTGTAACATTTGATCTGCTTTTCTATAACCTTTAACATGGACTTTATAAATCGAGGGACTGTTTCACGACGGCTCTAAAGTGCAATACAAAACGAACATTAAATTCACGCAAAACTAACTTCAACAATAGGTTTGTTCATCACGAAAAGATAAGACCAACTTTTGTGATGATGACTTAGTTATATTTCGTCAGCAATGTTCTTTAAAAGACCCCCACCCCTCCCCCAATCCAGATTGGAGATTGACGACCCCTCTCCCATTGCTTTTTAGGAACAAAACCGTTTCTAAGGCATTTGATATATTTCTGCCATGATATGGTTGTTTGGTGTAAATTGCAACTCTTAAGCTTGCTTTCTATAATGAAATGTATTTAAACCTACTGAAAAATGGACTCCCAAATCTGCGCGGGAGGAGAACACATTTTCCAATTTCCTTTACATACAATTTCGTTTATTCCATATTGTTGGTTGATATTAAATTATCCCATAAAATGAATAAAGCTAAAGTAATATTTTGTCACTTTCTCTTGCCAAACACAATTTATCAAACTGAAATGAAAAACACGCAGAGCTGCTATCATGTCTCCTCCGCAAGTAGTTCCATGCAGACTGTTTAAAGGTTAGAAAATGTCATTCAGTGTGCCGCATATCGCCCCCTGGCAACATTGCACTGCAATACATTTAAATCTTAAATTTCCTGTAGATACAAAGATATTACTTTAATCAAAATATATTGAAAATGTTATTTATGATCATGTATTAGTTTAATGTGTTTCTGGCAAACCAATTTTCCAATGAATACCACGCACTGCAAATTAGAGCGATCGCCGCAAGAATGCGGACTGCTTAAAAAAGAATTTGTAATTGAATAGTTCCTAATATTTTTACTTACACAGCCCGCGAACAAATTTTGTAAGGTAAGTAGTGATTCAACATGCTCATCCGTTTTGGGACATGGATTCTTTCAGTGCAAATCAATTCCTGATAGTAAGGTCAATGGGTCAAAGGTCATAGTGTTCTTCATTGTACGTGTTTTGCTACAATATATTACGTCACGTTAAATTAGGACGGTTATTATAATTTTGCAGGCTGACGCTGTTATTGAAATGTGTAATGTTTTCTCAAACAAATTTCCATGCTAGTTATCAATGTAATGCATTAATAAACTCTAATCTTGCAATTATTGCTGAGCTCCCAACATGCCTACGTCAAAACCACGTGCAGCAATCAGAGATGTTACATGAGCGAAGTAGGACGCCTCATAGATTAATGTAAAAGAAAAAACAATTTACATGTGTGTTAAAATGATAAATTATCGCAATATAACTAATTTTCGTATGATGAATAATTTTCGTGTTTTTGTTCTCTACAAACAAGAGAAACTGAAGTACGTACAATAAAGGAAAACAGCGCTTCAACCACGACACGTGCTTATAAACCACGAAAACGTTGGTAATAATTTTCAAACTGTTTACACAGCACGCATCAAAAGTAACTAGGAATTAAAAAAATGTGAATTTGAAATCGATATTTAACTACTGGTAATAAACATGGATGATACATTTGGCAATATCAATAGTACTGCATTATCAAACTTTTATGAAATTCAGCAATTTCTACATCAAAACAGTCAGAAATTTAATTATAAATCATACTTCCCTCAACATTGAATGTGATATCACAAAATTCGTGGGTTTTTTTTTTGGTTTTTTTGTTCAGTTTTTTTTCTCGTTATGTTTTCATCGAAATTTTAGATTTCTTTCGAATGGAAGTCATATAAACACGCTTGGATCCAAACTAGACAACATATTTTGATACTAACATATGAATATCAACATATGTCCATCTTATCGTGATTGATCACTGTTCGTTATGCATGTTCCCATTATTTCTTTCTGCTAGAAAATAGAGAATAGAATTACTTTCTGGTCGTTTCAAATAAAATGGCGGGAAATACATGCTTCAGTGATGTCATACATCGTTAATTCATGATTCACTAAGATGTGTTTTTATGCAGTTTTAAATTATAAACACTAGGAAAACTAAAGTGCAAGCAGTCAAGTAAACTATTCGTGAATCTTTGTTAATTGTAGTTACTATGGAGACCACTGGATGGTTTTGTTCTTACTTTCACTTTCATTTAAAATATGACGATTGCAATTTCATTGGCTGTATCTGGAGAAATCATTTGGATTTAATTAAAAATGTACGCCCATAATCGAATGGAGCAGTAAAAACCCATTGTTTATACGTTTACATTATTAGAATAATATCATCTGCTCCCGGGAAAACTTTATAGCAGCTTTCTCAAATCGCAATTGGTAATGTGTGCATTTTTTCTTACAAACGAGAAGTTCTACATTTTACGTGATTAGTTTTTTTTTAAAGAAAAGTATATAGGAAATTTACGAATGTATAAATGATAAAAGACCAAATCACATTATATTTGTTTTCATTAAGATAATAACAAAATATTAGCATTATTAAAATACTATTGCAATTGTGTGTCATCCGTTAAAAGGACAATGTCATATACACGTTTTGAGCTAAATTCTATATTTGCATTTTAATGTGTAAAATGATTAATTATGTTATTTCTAACGGTCAGCAAAATATTGAACGTCAGTAGTTGAGTTACAAGTAAGATACAACAATTCCAATTCTTTGCTATGTAAACAAGGTTCGTGTCGTGTTTTGTTTACATATATTGAACGTGCAAGTAAACGTTCTGTTTAAAGCAGAATTTTCAAATTACAAGTTCAATCTGAACACAGTTAAACAGTTTCTAGAATTTCTCACATCTCGTTTTGTTTTAAACATAGTATTTTCTGTGAAGAAATCTTTATGTAAACAAAAACAAGGCACGAGCCTTGTTTATATAACAAAGATTTGTGAGTGCTGTATCTCGCTGTTCAACAACTGATTTTCAAATTTTTGCTGACCATTAGAAATAACATTTTAAACATTAAAACTTTAAACATAAAATTTAGCTCAAAACGTGTCCATGTCCCTTTAACAATTTTACATTTTAACTTCTTAAAAACCACTAGTTCAATTGTTACCATTTTTAATAGGAAAAATCTCTAGGATAAGAGGAGTTTATTATCTTACCACACCTGGGTTTCATGGGCGTGGCCAAATATGCAAAAAAAAAGTCCCACCAAATTTTAAAAGATGCATGCGGGGAAAAAACTAAATGCATAGTGATAATGCCCATGAAGCCCTCTACCAAATTTGTGAAATTCATGGCTCCTGGGTAAGGCCCAATGGAGTGGCGTCTTGTATTCTAACGATGGATGACTATGTATCGTTTACAATGTAGTAAGCTATGGTAGACGAGGTGTGGGTGTGGCACACAAACGATCGTTTCCTTTGGTGTTCGAAAAAGAGTAGGCTCACTGAGGGCCGTCAAGGAAACTTTAGCACTCAAAATCAAACATATACAGTTAGTTAACCGCCGTAAAATGGCTGAAATATTTTCCAAAATCGCGTAAAACATTAAACAAATCAATCAATAAATTATTGGCATATTTGCGGTTAACAAAATGCCCGAGTTATTCTTGATGTACAGTGTACAATATTCACCTTACTCAGGTTGTTGAATATTGTATTTCTTAGGTAGATAAATCATAATATTGACTTTAAAATATCATTTGTACATGTATAACACCAACCTCAAGAAAAATGGCTCATTGATAAGAACAAACCTGAGTGAAATCGCTAAACATGAATCCCTGCTCCAAGCCAACAAACACCACAATGAGAATTAGCAGCTGACATTTAGAATCCTTGAACATTTTTAGTGTAGATAAGAATATTTCTGATGACGTCAGTTCATCGTCATTACAAGGGTGGGGTTTCTTCCTCCGTTTATGTTGGTCAAACAGCGAGATGAGTGTGACAATACCCATTACCCCACATCCCATGTAAATGCTCAACAGCATGATCTTCGTGTTGTTGTCTATCGTTGTGATAAGATCCTCTGATAGATCATCTTTAATGTCATCCTTGAGACAGTACCTTGAACCACAAGATCGGTTGGAATGGTTAAGCGGGAGACCCTCCATTTCTGAATTATTTTTGTGGATTACGAGTGTTGTAATAAGATTTCCCCATATATTGCTGGTTCGATATAGTCCACAGAAAATACCCATGAATTTATTTATGACGTGATCTTGGTCTGGCATGTGAGAATGTTCAGCATAGGCTAATGCTATGGTAGTGATCGAGGTAGCCTGGGCTCCAAACAGTGGACCTGCCAGCAGGCCCAGGAGAGCGCCCAGGGGAATGAGCATGTAATGTTCGGGATGAAAATTCCCGGCAAAATAACCCGTAAAGAACACGAAAGTTATTACCATCGTCCATTTGGTAGTGAAACGTTGTATAATCCACGGGGCAAAGAAACATGAAATTATGGTTCCTACATATATACTAGAGAGTGAAAACACGCCGACACCGTCTTTGATATGAAGAGAACTTTGAAGACCTTGTAAGGAGACAAATGCTGTAAAAATAAACATGAACGCTATTCCTAAAACTATGACGTTCTTCAATGCTTTTCCCTGACTCATCTCGCGTACCGTTTGGAGGGTATCGGGGTCTTGAGGAAGGGTGTGATAATTGGAAAGTGTATAGGAATGTATGGTACTTCTCCGTCGGCTTTTGTCAAAGTCCGGTAGAGACACTAAGAGGTTGGCGTTGATGTGTTGTTGAGAAGGAGCCTTCAAAGACGCCATTAATAGCTTTTCCCGGCATACCTCAATGCTTGATGTTCCGGTCGCCATCTTCTTCCAAAACTATAAAACAAAGTAATAAAGTTGTTTTCTACGTTTACTATCTTAGTTCTTGTATGAACCCAGAACGGACCATACAAATGCTTGCCACCTTAGTCACGGAACTGATTCTCAACCGAAACAAATTTTAATTAGTTGAAATGTTGTGGTTACAGGTAAATATACTACCAGCGGTGCGTTTGATGTGTTGTAATATGCAATATTGTCTCGATATATTTGTTTAATCTCTGTATTCAGCGAATAAGCTGGTCTGTTGCAATATATATCGTGTACGATAGCGGGTCAATAAATCTATCTCGGACTATTCGTAGAAAAAATTAATCATTTATCATACACTGAATGCCTGCTTCTCATTATATCAAGTTACCTTAAGTAGCCAATAACAACTATGTGTATTTTACTTTAATCGGTGTTTTATTTAAAGATCATTCAAACAATTCACTTCTTTAATTAGATTTTTTCGTCGAAATTGATGTGGTCTTTGTGAGAGTCTTTGGGAGTCACCAGCTACAGGTAAATCGCCGCTTACAGGTAAATCGCCGCTGATTTTGACCTACATGTATTCTTTACTAGGCAGTAGGCACTCTTGAACATTTAAATTAGTAAAGAAGGATGAACATCATATCAACGCCCACCTGAAAACAATACTTGCCTGACACTTGTTATTAGATAATTTGCCTAATATGACTGGTACAGCGCTTACAAGAATCCGAAGAATGATTAGTTTACACGAAATACATTGTATTGTTTGTCTAATGCGCGCACATGCAATGTCTTATATCCGATACATAAACTGTTGTCAGTGAATAACTCATTGTATTGTCTTTACTATTAAGAGATGTTGTCACTAAAGTACATCATGTGTAAGATTCTAAGTATAATCTTCACTACTCTTCAAACCCCATACACTCTAAAACAGTACAACATATTAAGGGATCTGCCGATGTTTATTTATTTATACACTACATTGTACATATATACAATCAATCGGACATATTATCTACTGTAGAACAATATAAGATTGTGCGTAAATAGCGGATATAAAGATGTCCCTATCCAAGAAGTTAAAAACCGCCCAGGGAAAACAATAGACGAGTAACCATGGAAACCTGTGTCAGACGCAATGTTAATAACCTTTAGGGAGAATTCCGGACGTGTATCCGTTGTACAATTTGTGGGGAAAAACACAACATTTATTTTTGAATGACATAATTAAAGCTGAAAATACACACCAAAATGTACTAGTAAATATATAGCCCACAATAAAACTTTAATTTATTATGATTTACTTTTTTACGTGTGCTCACGAGGAAAAAGCTGGTTTAGAGTGACCAAACAATATATACCATTGGTCGTTCTATGACCACGCCTACATCTACTAGATTATACCAATCGAGTACGTTCCATCATACATTGTTTTTCCGCTATTCTACGAAACGCGAGAAATCTGTTTTTATTTTACACTAATAGACGAATCATTTATGATTAACATGGCGATTTCAGCTTCTCCATTGTCAATTTTTCATATTATGTAGACATATGCCATCATCACATGCATATGGTGTTTATGTCTCTCGACTTATTCGATACAGAAGAGCTTGTTCTTTTAATCAGTTTTTGAATGAAGGCAGGTTACTTGCATACAAGTTGTTGCAGGGTTTTCAACAGTCATGTTTAAAGTCAGCAATTCGCAATTTCTATGGTCATTATACCATTGGGTCAAATGCTGTATGACGTGTTTCATAGCAACTATTTAAGCTGTTCTTTGACTACAGATTACTTCGTTTACCTGATCAAGACAATGGGCTCACAGCGGGTGTGAACGGTCGACAGTAGATGCTTACTGATCCCACCCCTGGTGTATTCTGTGNCAATGGGCTCACAGCGGGTGTGAACGGTCGATAATGGATGCTTACTGATCCCACCCCTGGTGTACTCTGTTGTCCGTGTTTGTCCAATTCTTCTTATTTGTGTGTATTCTGTTTGAGACTTGCGAGATTGATCACAGTTCGTTATCTTCGCCTTATTATGGTACAACTTATTACCA
>CAJDSM010044024.1:42033-54132 GCA_903981925.1 Ostrea lurida
GAGATTGATCACAGTTCATTATCTTTGCCTTATTATGGTACAACTTATTACCGTGTCTATTATCAGACAATAAACAATATCATTATTAAAAAGCGTGCTTTGGAAGTAAAGTGTTTGTGTAGTATTAGAAAATGGTCATGTTTCAAACTTTTGCACTTTCTAGCGCAATGGCCTACGAACGTACACAATGTATATGTACTTTGACCCTCGCGCTACACTGAAAAATACAATGCATACATATATATGATAACGCAGTCTGATATCGTACAAGACATGGCATAGTATGTGGCAGATCAATTTGCATTTTCACAAATCTTAAGGATAGGGTCGCTTTCTACATACAATATATTCAGTTATATCTAGATTTATTGAGAATATATAGACTAACTTTTAACNGGGTCGCTTTCTACATACAATATATTCAGTTTTATCTAGATTTATTGAGAATATATAGACTAAATTTGAATATACTGAGGAAACTCGATGAATTTATGTCATGGATTCCATCTATGTATACTTATTTACATGTAGCATTGCTTGTTTAAGAACGTTGGGATTAGTGTCATTAAGAAGGATCTTCAACATTGCGTGGGAAATTAACCAGAATTTACTGCTTGAAGTAAGGTCTATTATTCAGCGAAAATTCACGAGATAAATCTCTATGATGACAGATTAACATACACACATATTTTTTCGCTTTGACTAGGCAATTTGTGTTTATCTTCACTTTGAAGATTGGATGTTAGTTTTATCTATCATTAAATGTGAAAAACCAGAGACAGACTCTCTGCTTCAAAACGTTCAGTTTCATTACATTAAATATTGATATTGGCAATATGCATTTTCAATATCGATGAAACTTTCACAAAACGCATGATGATCAAAAATGCATTTTCCCCTGAAAATTTACATTTATGATCAATCGTAGGCCATATATATTTTTTTACGCGTTTTGTGATTTTTGTCGATTCTTCTTTCATGTTCTCTATATGATTCCTGTAGAATTCTAATTAAACTTTCTTGAACAAAAATAGACTTCTTTTGAATCATTTGATATATTTCAAACGTGATTTCTCTCGAAAAATAGTTGAATTCTGGGATTGAATTGATAGAACGTCTGTAACGTTTCAGGATGCCAGATTTGTACAAATTAGAGAACTATTGGCCGCCTGTCCGAGGGCATCAGGGCTTTAATCACAAAACATGGCGTTATCGACACGTTAAGAAACCGAATATTAGAACAGCATTCTTCATGATGAGTTGGGAATATCACCTTCTTGTGAGAAATGTAGTGGAATTTTGGTGGAGTTTCGATGTACATGAATATAATGAAGGTTACTGTCTCGTTTTCCTATTTTTGTTGCAAAATATTGTCAGTGATTAAGTAGCAGAGATCTTACAGGAATGGAGAACGGTGGGTTTTTCCTGTAAATTCTTGGAACTAATTCTGTATTTAATTGTGTGGAAATAATAAAGTCTTTCGATTCATGGAACACAACAAAATTTGCCTAATCGTCTCTTTCCGAGAATACTTAATAATTCAAAGCACTGCATGCCATCATACATTAAGAACAACTCGTCTTACTATACCGTGAACCAAAATTAAGAATGAGTAACAAATCGATCCGACATTATTTAGAGCACATTTAGATGAACTACTTAGGGGTGCTGCTTTTGTATATTATACATTTATGCTCTTCTTGCCGTCTAATTAAAGTAACACGCGNTACTTAGGGGTGCTGCTTTTGTATATTATACGTTTATGCTCTTCTTCATGCCGTCTAATTAATTTAACACGCAAGATCACTTCCGCTTTGCCCATCAAAGAGTGAGAATATTACCACGAAATATGGGTCACTTCATCCAACCCTTATTAACAGAAATATGCCTGTAGCTCTACAGCGCTGTCATATAGGTATATATCCGGGGGACACAGTGGTGAGAACAAGACGTGATGAGGTGATTAACCGCGTTTTTGTAAACAAATATTATATCCGCGGGGGAACCATTTTATGCGAAATCAATTTGACTTTGTACATTAACTGATTAAAAACAAGATGGTTTAAAAATTGAAACACATAAATTGTACATTTTCTCTATCGTATACAGTAGAGTTTTATGTTTGGCGTACATCTGTTGGACATGCAGACAGATAACACCGTCCCTAGGGTGGCTTGTTCTCATTCAGGTTTCCATAACCTACCTGCTGTTTTAAGTCCACGTAATATTCATGCTCGCTTCCTGGAATCTCATGATAAATCAGAGCAGACTCTCGCCCGATTTCTCTATTGATTGATCGTTATTATATTAATTGGTGAATAAAACCAATTAGAGTTGCTGTCTGTACATTTCTCACGCTCAATCGTTTTATCCTGCAAGTTCATCTCCAGAGATCATCCTTCTCAATTCCACAAGTTTCATTTCAGAAATCGTCTTCTGAATTTATTTGAGTTCCTGTTTATTTGCACTCGTGTAGCAGATATCCCGTGTTCACCATTCTCTAGGCACCTTCCGAACTGCGAGACTCGCCGATCTTTCTGGCTACAATCGGTAACAACATTTTATGACTGTTCTGTTATTGGAAAAAACGGGATACGAGTCCGCTGCCTATATATACACAGACCGGTGTTCATAATTATTCAGTAATATATGCATTTTTGTGAAACAGCAAGCAAAGTGTTTTTCTGAACGCTAGACTTCTCGCTCACACATATTCCGCCCGGCAGCGTGTTGTATTGTCTCAATACTATTAGGTTAATTCAAACACGGTATATTACGTATGTTAATAGAGTCAGCAGGAGAACGAATTTGTTAGACAATATCCCAGGTTTTCTCCTCTAATCAAAATCGACAGTTTCACAAAGGACAAATCAATGAAAAGTAAACAATTTCCAAGAATTTTATTTGATATTATCAGAACATAGTGAAATGTTTGATTTTAGTGTTATTAATATTGAAGCACGTATTGCACGAACTATTCGATTTTATAAAATGATGTGTACCTCATTAAAAGTGAAAACCATGCTTGCCGATTCGTGTTTTGAAATATTACTGAACGGACGTCTAAGCATGAAATACCTGACTTATGTGCCATGTTTTCGTTTTATTTTGGACATTATGATTTTTAAAAACAAAATATTTTGGTCATTAATAGAAATGAGTGTTTATTTTGGCACTGTACGCATGGTACCCTTGCAGTCTTCTCATCACTCCATTCACGAATTTCAGGAAATACATGAAATTGCAATGTCAGACATTAATTACATCTTGTAAGAACTTGCGGTGGGCGTTTGCAACTTGATAATTAGTTTGATGCCGTTACGTCATTGACTTTAGGGATCTAATTAATAAACATGTTGCATGAAATAGTGCGCAATAGGACCATGTCTGATTCAGCCTACACTCTACAAACTCCGCAAATTCTTTTCATGGACATTTCCATCAAGTAACTAAAAATACTTTAAAACACACTATGATGTAATTATAATGAAATCCAAAATGTTACTGGCCCTTGACAATAACAGCCCATCTTGAGTATCTGCAGTTGAACGTATTATTGGAAGATCCATGTTGTTGTGATGCAACACTTGACCCGAGTATTAAAGTGAGCGTGACTGTTCCGTGGCTACTACACCGTGTTAACCGACAAGCTTCAAAAGTTCAAGGAAATCTGGAAATATCAAAAGTACTAGGCGGGGCCAGTCTACCGCAGCTATGACAAACCGAATGTTTTCTAGGTCGGGCATGTCGGATGGTCTGCACTATATATTTACTAAGGCCCCTATTCAAAATATAAAATGGCGAAGTACAATGTGTTAATCGTAATCATAGTCCCAAAAAAACATATATACAAAATCGAATGTAGGGCAACACGGACCTCCGACAAAAGCGAAGGCAGGATCAGGTGTCATGGAGGAGTAAGCAGCCTCTGCTGACCGGTCACACCCGCCGTGATCCGAGTCCAAAACATAGTAAACGGGTTACCCGTCGTCAAATCCAGTACGAAAATGACAGTCTAACAAAGGTATGAAACATATATGAGGAAAAGCAATTAATACAGGTCCGTACACGGACCCCCTGCAAAATGCACTATTAAAGTAGGATTTCACAATGAACGTTGACTATTAATAAACTCGCCCAAAATCCCGCATCTACGAAAGTCTGTAAAGCCTGTAATAAGTAACAACATTTCAAGTCTACGCACAAGGGGGTGCACCTTCTTTCTATGTTGATTTCGCCAATATGTACTGTATGATGTACCAGTGTTATAGAGCAAAGGAGGGCAAATGTAAAACTTAAACTGTATACGCAATCCGCAAGCACAGACCATCTTGAATTCTTCGAATCGTTGCATTTTTCATAACCACCACATTTCAGTCCATAGGTCACGACATTGCAGCCTGCGTTCAAGGAGGGAATTTATCTGCTATTACATATATTAATAAAATATATATCTCTGTTATAAAAGTTTGATAATTTGTTTATATCCGTACAATTCAGTGGCGCATCCCCCTCTTTCGTCAGAAAATTTAGCTTTAAAAAAGGTAAAAAAATAACATATTTTCCGGATGGACTCGACCCCTAACCCTTTGAAAACCAAATTAATGGTAAAAACCATCTCCCCCCTCTCCCCCCCTCCCCCCCCGGCGTACGAGTATGTGGTATGTGCATGTGTTAGATACTAATTCAATACCAAACTAAAACCTTTGTCACATGATTCGTGAATGTTTTAACACAAGTCAGTGATATGTATACATTAAACCGCCCACTCAAATCACACAGCGATCACGAAGCAACATGCAGTAACATAATCAACATTTACTTCAGCTTTAATCTGGTTACATTCTCAATTCATAAGCATTGAACGCTGGTGGAATATTTATCATGATATCAGTACAGTCTTCTTGGACAATGCTCAGTATTCATTTTTACAAAAATCAATAAAACAGACACAAACAGTAAAAAATAAAAGTGCAGAGATTCCAGCAAATCGGAGAGAGATGACACTGGACTCCACTTTCCATTACCGCAAGTCATTCAAATTATCTTTCTGTTAAAATCAGGAAAAGAACCAATATCTAACTGGAGCAAAAAAACAGTACAGAAAAAAATCAAATACCGTTATTACTGCCATCCTTTCTACAAAACTTTATTTCGATTAAGAAGCCATTAGGGATTTCTTCACATTAGCAATGGACGAAGGGATTTGTTTAGCATCACCAGTGGACCTGGGAAGTCCCCTGACAATACCGGTAGACTTGTGAATTTGTAAGCAATACCAGCTGACCTAGAAATTGTTCTGCAATGCCACCAGATCATGGGAGTTAACAAAAAACCTTGGAATTTCTCAGCAATTCCGACGTATTTAGGGATTGCTTGGCGATGTTGGTAAAATAAAATGGGGGTGGTGTGGTGTGGAGAAACGGTTAGTTATGGACTTTCTTAGCAATACCAGAAAACTCAGGGTTTTCTTAGCAATACTATTAGATCCGAGGGTTTCTTGGCAATGCATAGCAATACCAGGGTTTTTCTGAGCAATAGCCATAGCGTGAAATAACTTTATTAGCAATTATACCTATTTATTTCTCAGCTATATTTGTAATGGGGGCTTAAGGGTTTTTTTTTCCGTTGAAAGATCCACTGCCATGTTCAGCAGTGAAAACAATTTGAAAAGCTGGTTCTTTTGACCGTATCGCAAGGAACCGAGTCCATTCGAAAAGTATGTTAAACTTAGTTTTGATCGGTAAATCGGAATAAAACACCAATACCACATACATGTATATATAATACTTAAACATGTAAACAATGTTTTGATATATAAAAGATCTACATGTATGTTTTCGTTAACAATGAATTAGACGTACCCTGAAAGGGAACTTCATCTCTTTTAGTAAGATTTCACCTCTTTCGTAAGATTTAAAAGAAAAAATCCCCCGTGTGGCAATATCGAAAACTAAAAAAAAACCTTTAAATTTAGATCGTCTGCAATGATAGTAAATATTAAAAGTTATCTACAACTGTACCAGTCACGGATAACCACAACACTAAGTTTGATCTCCCAAAGTACCCAGTNGCAATGATAGTAAATATTAAAAGTTATCTACCAGTCACGGATAACCACAACACTTGATCTCCCAAAGTACCCAGCAGACATTTCTAAATAAACTGTCATTTCATTTATTGCCTTAAAAATCACAGGAGTCATATGCATCTACTCTTCAAGGGGTATCAGTGTTCCTACCTAAATTGATAAGTTTTAATTAATTGGGGGCAAACTACTGTCAAGCAAGCTGATATTACAGGGGATTCAACAGACACGTTTAGAGTCAACATTTCGCAAATGAGTTGGTCGTTATAAATATTTAGTTTGCCAATACAACCTGCCAGTGGGTCCAATGCTGTCTGATGTAATTCACACCACTATTTAGGCCGTTCATTATACACTGATTTTGATTAGTTTACCTGATAAAGATAAAGGGCTCACAGCGGTTGTGACCGGTTGGCATGTGATGCTTACTCCTCCTAGGCATCTGATCCCACCTCTGGTATATCCAGGGATTCGTGTTTGCCCAACTCACAATTTGTATTCTGTATAGGATTTAGGAGATTGATCACCAGTATGTTCATTCCATGTATGCAAGTGACATTTCCCTCGCTGTTTTCAATTTATAAACAAAACTACCATAGTGAGAGTAGTCACTTGATTGACTCGCTGAAATTGACAGAGGTTATATGGGTTCTAATACAACTAGGTGAACACACGATGCGGTTGGTACGTTCATATCTTACTTTGCTAGACAAGACGCCGATTTGTCTCCCAGCCAATTTCTAGATGTATTTTTATCTTATTATTCACATATTTCGTCATTTTTAAATAAATGACAAATTTTTACAACTTAACATGTTTTTTTCTGTTATGATTTACTGGGAAACAAACAGAGCAGCAATGTTGCCTTGGACTTGCATAACATGGTTTTAAACATAAATGTACATGTTGTTGAGGACAATGATGAGCATTTTTTTTTGGCAATAAATAATGTGTCATACATTGTAGATGTAGCGCAATTAGCTAACGTAATTTTATTTTACTGTACATGTGACAACTCACTTTTGCCAAGCACATTTTCCTTAGAAATCATACCCTTGCCTTTACTAAGATTTCCTGCGAATTGGTTTCCCCGTTATATATATCTTGATTTCACTTGGGGAACGGAGATATGTAGAAAAACCATGCCCTATATTTGTTTGGAAAACTTCTTATAGAAGATATTTTACGAAGTTCTGCGATTGCAAACCAGCGATGTGTAAGGAGTTTAACTGAACAGGTAAGGGTTTTTCATAGGATGATGTTTCCGCTATGTATGCGAGTGCAGCAGTGGAGCTCGACACAAGATACTCACGTGCACGTTACTGTTAAAACCTCTTGTTGGGTGGAAAACATCTCTGCGCAGCACAGTTAAGGCTGAATAAGCTGAAGTTAAGGGGCGTGTCCTAATATCTACTCAGGAATGGATTTATGAACATCACGTCGTGAAGTGTAGCCTGACGCCTTCAGATAAAACAAAACATTGATCGCGATGCACTTGTTATCATGACGTCATAGTGATCTAGTGTGACGCATTTCGATGATCTAGGTGCGGATATTGTTTTGTCAACAAAAAAATTAATTTACATGTAAATGCAAATATTGATTGGAAATATTTAAAAGACTATCAATTTGAGCACAATTACACTTTCATGAATTCACTAAAAATTACATCTATCTCTCGCCATAGGATAAGCTATATGTCTTATTCATGATAAGGGGGATGAGGATGGTCTATGCAATCGATCATTAAAGGCATGCCCTAAATACATACAATGTGTTGTTTTAACGCGAACCAAATAAATATAAGCTATTTGAAAACGTTGTACTCCTGATGAAATCTTAAAATAAATTGCCTATTGAAAATCGATTGCAGCTCGACCGTAAGAAATTAACATTACGATACATATATTATTTAACAATTATAGGTAAAAATCTGTAAAGGTGTGCAACGTAATCATAAACACAGAGGTTTATAAAAACATTCATGAATCGAAGTTAGGATTTCACTCCCATTATGCCCTTGCAATATTGAAATTTATTGATAACCACAATACCGTGTCAATTCCAAAAACACTGATGCCGAATCACGTGATTAATCTAAATATGAAATATAATCGTCCTGAATATGTATTTTCAGTTCATCATATTTTAATTAATTATCAATAAAAGTTCAAAATGATTTATCAATTCTAATAAATGATGTTTTCGATCGCATATTTCAGTGAATTTCCATCCATTGGCCACCTTAACTGTGCTGCGTGTTTTCGATACTCGAAGCTCCATCAAGAACTGGTTTTATTCACCTATGCAAACGCCATTGTCGGCCAATATTCAATTTTATACATCATAACACCACCAGTCAATCTGCTTTTGACTCAAATTCTTACCACTAGATATCGAATGCTCGTTTTGAAGTTCAGTCTTTGGATACACTTAATGCAATATATTTGAAGCAACTTGAAAGTATGAAATTGAAGTCACGAACCGTGTGTATTTTTACATTTTCTTTCTTTTTCCTTTCAAAGTAATATTTGCCTAATTTCGTACAATTTAAAAAAAATAAATCTTAAAATTTGCAAGGCACAGAGGTTCGTTACTCATTTTCCTAATCTACAGAACATTGGTCTTTACATAAATGTGTATTTTACAGCTAGTTGCTGGTGCGTGTAATGGCAATGTTGCCATGTTAGAAAAAGTTATCAGTGCTTCAAGAAATATGACATTGCATGACAACCAAACGTTTCACGAGGTGTAGTCTCCCCAAGAACCCAATTCCCATCGACAAAATACATACATTGTACAAAAATCCATGCTTGTTAATACCATGTGCACTGTAATACAAAACAGGCGGTACATAAATAAATTGAGAATCGATCGTAACAGCCTTGTACCTTCTGTTGTTATTATAACTGACGCTGAAATTCAAAAACGCATTACATTCAACATGTTTACTTAAATGTATCATCTCTGCATTTGGTGATTTATTTTCAAAGTACATTATCGCCCATGGCCTCTTCCTTTGCATGTGATTAGTATCCAATAATCTGCAATAATAACGTTACTTGTTTTTAATATTTTATGATTAGGTATAATTTTCAAAAGAAATATGATAGAGTGTACTATGTGGAGGCACAAATATATATTACATGTAATTTACAAAGCATATACGTGGACCGTCTCGGTGCAGAAAGGGCTAGCTTAGCAGTAGATCACGCCAATACCCTGCAACCACTTTTGGTTCTCTCTCGAGATGCGAACCGTTTTTGCTCATTTGATTTGGCTTTTTTACTGAAATGAAAACATTCCTCATAGGGTTATCAAAATTCCGATGATGAATTGTCGGTTCCACAGAATACTAATGCACCAAATCGAAGCCCCGACCGTCAGATTTCAATACAGTATTAAAAGAGTCCGTCTAGACACGAATTCGATTTTTGTCTTGAATTATAATGGCCGAAGGAATTGAGATTAAAGATAAACCTATACCTTCTTTGATGGTAACTCGTAAAAATACGCTCATTACTTTCTCTCCAAAAGGAAGACACGTGCTGCTTGCGTCCTTGGGAGATGAAACCCTCGGAATGACGGAGAAGTGATGGGGGGAAATTGTTGGATTCAATAACAGCACTTTACGTCTGATCGCCAGAACTGCGGTACTTCCGGAACCCTGTCACATTTCATAAGGATTCCATAACGAGATTCGTCGTCCAATAGGTAAATTGATATCGATAAAATTATAGGATGGTCAGTACTATTTACAATGTACCAGCAAATTATTCCGCCGTTTCTTAAATTGCTCCCAAATCTGTTGGAAACGAATCGCCAAGCTTAACGATCATCCAAATTTTTTCCCAATACTAATCAGGAAAGATGTTGTCGATAGATCGTTTCATGGATGATAAATATTTCAAACGTTTGAAAAATGAGTGATCAGGAAACCTTGTGCATTGTGCCACGACATGTGCAAATCTGAACCGTTTTTGCTTGGCAGAAGAGATAATTTGTACTGCAAATAATATGAAATTGATATTTAGGTTACGTAATCATCACGAACTATCTGACATTAAATCACAAAAATAATAGGTTCCTTAATCTTAAAGTGCGCTTCGCACAGAACACATTAAACAAATTACGCAAACATCTCTTGTAGTTTAACATATTCATGTATATCAAACATTTTCGTATTCTTTCATGAGGTCCATTTTGTTCAATCTACATTAATCAGGGAGTTATGGAATATAAAGTGAGCGATTTGGAGTTCGGATTTTTTTTTTAATAGTTGGTAATAAAAAAAATCCGTATACTGATAATTTTCATTTCGGTTTCCTGTCATATATACATACATGTAGTTACATTGCAAGGTCTAAAATTCTTTAGCAGTTGCCGCTACCTCAGTTACATTAGAGCAATTTCCTTGTATCAAAACACACAACCGTCTATCTGCAAAATTAAAAAAAAATAAAACTCAGCATAAAGTGTATCAAATAGGCATGGGGCTGTTTTTTAATGTGTGGGGGTGGGGTGGTGGGAAAACATCTAAATGTGGCAAGCAAAGAAAAAGGGGGGTGGCTTTCATAGACACTGCTCTGTAATGAAGGGGGGGGGAGCTTCTAAATAATGTGACAAGAAAAAAAGGCACTTAGACACTGCTCTGTAATGAATGGGGGGCGAACTTCTAAAGAGTATGACAAGCAATTAGTAGGAAAAAACAAAAAAGGCACATCATAGACACTGTTCTGTAAAGTTCTACTACATTAGTAATTCATTATAGCTTGAAAAATATTTGACAAAAAGTGGGGGGGGGGGGGGCATAAACATAGGGAATCCCCCCGGCTCCTACGCCCATGTATCAAAAGCGAAGTTTTAAAATATATGCGCGTTCCAATGGATGATGTTATTTAAAATGCTGCATTTCGTAATTTTGCATTTAATGTCATATAAATAGTGTCAACCAAGTTGTCTGAATTAATTATACCCCCGCTCCGAAGGAGAGGGGTTATACTGTTTTACCACTGCCCGTTCGTTACACATTTGTATTAGCCATTTTTCGTAACATAATTCTCAGCAACTAAATAACATTTTGCATGAAGCATTATTAGGTAATAATGGTGTATCATGGGATGCATTTTCAGATTTATCTCACATCTACTTCCTGCTTACCTAGAACTTGGAATATTTTATATACAGTGCTCATATACGACATTTTTCGTAACTTAATTCTCAGCAATTATATATCACAGGCACTAATATTTTGCATGAAGCTTTATATCGGCATGGTGTATTGCAGAGGTGCATTTTCAGATTCATCAGACATCAACTTCCTGTTTGCCAAGAACTTTGAACAACTAATAGTATATTAACAGATTTATTAAGTTAAGAGCGGAAGTATCAATAATGAGCCAATGCTCAATGATTCCTTGTTGGCATAATGGATGTTTACTTATGGTCTATCTAAAAGGGCTTCTTCGGTTAACGGAACACTTATCGGTGGTATTAGAATGACGCCCCGACATGACAAATTTATTTCAATTTAAAGACATTTCGTTGTTGAATTTAGATTCAATATTCTTTGAAGTAGCTTATAATGTGCGTATCTGATTGTTAGTAAGGGCATGTAAATACGTAACTTATACTGAACAATATGAAAAGGCGGAAATAACGGACAAAATTCAACCTCATAAGAATACAAATCAATAGTTAGGCAAACACGCACCCATGGATATAACAGGTACCTAGGAGTAAACATACCTTGTCGACCGGTCACATCCGCCATGATTCTATTGTCTTGTGATCAGGTAAACTGAGTAATCCGTAGTCAAAAGTATATACATTGTACAACGGAACACCATATAACAACATGGTTAAAAAAGTTCGGAAAATGGGATATTCTTCGAACAGGTTAATATTATCTGCAATTTTCTAAAGTATTTTTTCAGAATTTCTCAAATATTTTCCTAAGTTTTTCAACAACATTTTCATTAGTTTTCAATCTCATAAATCTTATACGGAAT
>CAJDSM010044031.1:79-15020 GCA_903981925.1 Ostrea lurida
ATACTCGATTTTTATATATATGTTTTTTTTTTTGTGGACTTGATTGTACGTTTAAACGATTGTTACTTCCATTTATTATCTAATTAAAAATTTTATGTCATCAAATAAATGAAAAGAATAATCAAAAGGTGATTCAGCAATGATGTCAGTCAGTACACATCATTATGTTATTCTAACCGTTATACTAGAAAGATATCAATTATTTGCGATTTTACTACTACCATGTGTATAATCTCTCAATTTCGATAATGTTCTATGTATGTTCCGCGTTCAAAACTCTAGTTTACAAACTACAGGTCCGAAGTGGCTACTTACTACAGTTGTCATCATCATTAACATTTGTCCATCTATCTCTATCAAAATGTTAAAGGAATACCCAGAATTAATCACAGCACTTTGATTGTTACCTATTTAAATACTGTCCTAATTGTATACATAGTTCAATTACAGCCTATAACGATCCGTATTTATAATAGGATTATAGTGTCCAAGGATAGTGACTCTTGAGACCTGATGCTGCTAAGGGCTATTAGAGGAAAATTTTATATTAGAATAATTTGATGCACTCTCCTTTCCGTGACTACCCTTTATTCAAAGGTGCTATATTCTTTCCAATATATCCTCTATCATTCCTTCTCAATCTGATTGCCGTTTTGTCATTACTCTATTCTGATTGACCAGTTCCTTCCGTAGGCCCCCCTTGTAATACCCCCCTTCAAATGTGCAAATTTTACCGTGCAAACCTTACCCATGACTAAAAATTCACACACTATACTACGAATGTGGACAAATCATCAGGACAAAATGTCACAGACGTAAAAGTCACGGACAAAATGGACCATGGACAGAAAGTAACAATCAAAAGTAGGACAAAAGTACAGGACAAAAAGTCACAGGACAAATGGTACATTTATATGAAAATATGATTTTTTAAAAATAAATGTAATATGAATTTCGAAATATATTAATTTTGTTAAGTTAAAGAATACGATAGGTTTATACTTTTCTATAGAAATTTATTTAACTTTTCTAATTTTGATGAAAATAATTTGATATTAGATTTAAACTTATTAATTTTTCGTATCTATTGGTGAAAAATGAATTAGGTTTATAATAAGAGTTTTTGTTTGTTTGTTTTAGGAGGGTAGCTTGTAATAATTTGGTTTACAATATGTTAAAATAAATCAGACCCTGTGACTTTCATTTTTAATTTTGTGACTTAGTCTGTACTTTTTGCTGTGTCTTTTTTCTACTTTTGTCTGTACTTTTTGTCCTATGTGGTCATTTGATTTTTGTCCTGTGTCTTTTTGTCTATCATTTTGTACTTATGTCCTGACTTTTTGCCGATTGTTTTTCCAATACGGTATACGTAACTATGAATACCTGTCAATCTAGCTGCAACCAAATCGTAAATACCATTGTGAAATGAAGTGCATCGAAACCCCCTCACATGCAAGGAAACACATTAATGTAACATACATAATGAATGATTGCATAAACATAGTAAAATGGCAGATAGTAGAACAGACTACATGTATGTATAGATTTAGAGATGTACAAAATTGCACTCTACCTATATCGACATTCAAAATGAAAGCAAACACAGGGATATTATCTACAACAGCATTCACACACACAGCACAGTCAATAACGAAGTACTGTCTAGGAAGCAACGAACGAATTATTTGACAAGCATGAATGCTATTAATTGGCAGATTACACAACACACGAGAGGACTGCTAGAAGGGACCCCCCCACGCCCGACACACAAAACTAAATTAAGTACATAAAAAAACTAAAACACTACATGATTCATTAAGGTGTAAGCGACTAACGTCTTGATTTATAAGCACTGATTAAAAGATGAAATTTTCGTAATTCAATGGATTTCCACAATTTTTCATACCTTGGGTTGTCTGTTCTGTAGTATCAGGACTAGATCTGTGTCTGTACTGTGGTAATCATGGACTAGAATATTATATGAAGTTAGTTTAAAGATCGAAAATTTCATAAAAGTGAAAACTTACCAATATTCACGTTTATCAAGTTTTCAAGACAATGAAAAGGCGAAGATAGATCTCGTATCCCAAACAGAATACAAAACAAGAGTTGACAAACAGGACACTTGGATAACCAGAGGGGATCAGGTACCTAGAGGAGTAAGCATCCTCTGTGGACCGTTTACACCCGTTGTGAACCATTTCTTAATCAGTAAAGGATAAACGTAGTCAAAATCGTGATAAGAACGCCTTAGCACTGGTATGAAACACGTCAGAAAGCATTTTACCCAATGCAAGGATATACTAGCAAACTAATTGTTATAAAGACCATAGAATTGCGAAATCTGCCTTTAAACGTCTGTAAACCCCTGAAGTGGCTTTACGATATAGTTCGATTGACTTTTTTTTTCTTTTCATATTCTTGTAATAAGTGTATACAATAATGAAATGCCATTTTGTGCTACTTTGAAGGAAATTACTCCATCAGCTCAAGAATTATGTGAAACACATATACACCACATACAACAATATAATACTTATACCAAAGATCTTCAAAAAGTTATAACACATGAAAACTTAGCAATAAGCGTTCAAAAGTATGGCAGGTTAAAGATTTTTGTGGAACAGACAGACAAGAGAAACCAAAATCTATAGCCTGAATCTCCCATTATGGGGCATAAAAGAAGGATTTATAAACACGAAAATCGGATTACTTATTTCAAGTTGAGACAAGTTGTTTAGAATGCAGTTTAGTAAGAAACCTTTACAGACAAAGACAATAGTTGTTACAAGCTTGTCGCTGGAACAAACATATTCCTCGTTAACCTATCTAATTCTCTACCATATATACTCGCCTATAAGTCGTTCGCCTATAAGTCGGATGTGTTTTTTGAGATCATTTTGAGGATTTCGCCATTGACCGCTATAAGTCGGTACACTTTTTCCAGAACGGTTGACAATTATCAATCAAAACTATACTAATTGTAACGGGACCGTTACGGATGTCCCCAAACATTCCCCATCAGAAGTGTGTCATTTGTTTCGATGCAAGCGATTTTACCATACCAATCTGTACATGAGACACCACTTTCTATCGTTCAGTAAAAGACATGGAACAAGAGCCAAAAATTTATGAAAATGCACGTGATATACGCGCATGCGCTCACATTTTCCAACAAAATAATCTCCTTGTAGATTTGCACATATACTATGATCCAAATTTCATCAAAAGCTCATAAAGAGAAGATGCAATACGAAATATTCATCCAATCAGATTTCAGCGCACGTGCGAGCGTTGCTGGATAATATTTGACATCATCAATTAACAAGAGTCCCAATACAATCTGAAATAAACATTTCAAAACTATTCATTCAATGGAAAATCTCTAGAGTAGATACAAATTTAGACATAAGAAATTACATGCACGCGCATTCACGCGCACGCGAATAAGATACGATAATTTTTCTTTTACACCATTCTTTAGCACTATGTCATAATATACAGTAAAATTTGAATTGATTTCAGTCTTAATTTAGAACGTATGGCCATTTAGTATCGAGAAATGACGAAAAAGTAATGCACGTGCACACCGCGCACGTAGTATGATAAGAGTATTACTTTTATACCATTCAAAGAACTTTTAATATGTATACTACCAGTAATAATTTGATATTGTTTGATCATTTTAAGAAGTTACGGCAATTTCAAAACTGTCCAATCAGAATCAGCACACGCGCATGCACGTGCTGAAATGAATTTGACTATAACCCCCTCTTTAAGAACATCAAGAGTACTCACAATATCAATTTCAAATGATTTCAACAAGAACAAAAGCGTCATGGTCAATCGAAGAATTTGACCTTTAAAAGACGATGCACGTGCATGCGCATGCGCGTTTGCAATTTTTATTACATCCTTGTGTACTTTATATTGTCTACCTATGCTTGAATATCATTCATTATCTTTATTTATAACAAAGTTACAGCGATTTTGTATTATCAATCAAAATGCAGACACGTCACGCACTGCAAATTCGAAATTTTGATCATACAATTCAATTCAGGACTCAAGTTCACCTACCTTTAATATCAAATGATTTCATTGAAGAATAAAAATTGAGACTGATTCCGAAGTTAGGAAGCCAAAAATGCAATGCACGCATGCACGTGCATGCATTTTCGAAAAATGACTATCGTTCCGAACACCTTCAGATGATATACTATCATCCTAAAAAGGTCATACGATCCATGTACAGTTCTGAGAACACTTCGGACAAAAAGTACCGGAGAATAAAGAAGAGAAGAAAGAAGAATAATAATAATAGAAACAGAGTAAAACAATAGTGTCCCAAACTTTTTCGGGAACATATATTACACTGATTTTCCCTATTTCAAAAATATTTTTGAGAAAGGCCGGTATAGTATATTCTTTCTCCAAAATCAATATCATGTCAATTCTTTATTATTTACCTGTTTCAATACATTTTTTATATTTGAATGTCCGACTTAATTTGTGTGGCATGATCTATAATAGTCGGAGTTGTTTTAAAAATGGTACATCTCGCCGACTAGAAAATATTGATCTTCCTAGACTCGCCTATAAGTCGGACATAGACTTTTGACAAAAAATCACTCCCAAAAATCCGACTTATAGGTGATATATACGGTATCACTTCTGGCTTACGACACACAGAAGTAATAGTACGACATAAAAGATGTTTAAGTACGCAGCAATTTCCTCCGTATTTGGAAAACTGAATTAGTAAGGATCAGTTTAAGGGTAAGAAAACACAGACCCCTGTACACCAAGAGCGAATAAGTACTAATAATAGGAGGATAATTTTGACGACAATTACTCCGTTTTCCTGATCAATTCATGTATATAGGCTTAGGAGATGACCTGATCAGGGAATGCTTATTCTCCAAGGCACCTGATCCTACCTCTGTTTACGGTTGTGTTGCCCCACTCTTTAATTTTTGTTCCGCGATGATTAATGAGATTGATCACTGTCGACAACATCTGTATTAAAAACATTTCATAGATGTACATGCAATACTTTGTAAAGCGTGAAACCAGCTTATATAAAATAACCTTACATGATATACGATGTTGCGATATCTTACCATATTGCGGTGGTGGTTTTTCCAACTCATTATATCTAAATGTACACAGCTCGAACAAGCTTGAAAGAGCATCCTTAAATTCTTCTCTCTGTAAATTCGACAAGTGTGTGCATTGTAATCAAACGTAAATATATCAGCCCCTTCTTCTAAGCGAGAAAACGGCACACAGTATTCTCGATTCCACGTTATGCAGCACATCTGCTACTCGAGCACACAATCTCTTTTAATTTATTCGTCAAAAAACTTTGCTGAAAATTTCTGATTGATGCCGATTGTTGTGTCAAAGTAAAAACCACACGTTAGAAATTCGAAATATCATTCTTCAATCTGAAAAAAATAAATTTGAAATGAATATAGTTATTTTAGAATTAATGTCCATACAATAGAGAAACGTACAACGATCGATTGCTTCAGAATGAAGCGTTTCTACTAATATTTACACGATATTAAGTAAGTTGGGTATCTTAACGCATTAAGTGACCGGCATATGCCATAGGAACACAGTGAGACCAGACCAGTAATTTGACGTCATCCTATATTTTCAAACAACTTTATAACGAAATAAAGTGTTATAAAGTCAAATACAATCAAATTGGATTTCACAAATGAAATCGAATCAGTAAACAGCTAGATTTAAAAACGCAATCAATATTGTGAGAAAATCAAGGTATTCACGAAAAACAGTCCGTTTTTAATACGTTTACTCATCCGTTTTCATTACCAATAGACCGATACATAGGAACACAATCAATTATTAGGATGCTTATCATCGACTTCAGTCCATCCATCACACGACACAAAGCCACTCAAGAATGAAGTGTTTTTTTGATGAAGTCTCTTTACTTTCTTCCGTTTTCGGAACTAATCGTTACAAGATAAACTGTCCCGATGAAACGTTATAATCTTCAGTTGAAACAATATTTTATTTCCAAAATGAAAATTATTTAGTTAGGAAGTCTATTCTTTATCTTTATTTTTCTTTGAGAACAAAGCCCGTATATGGATGTATGACAAATACACTTTTGTTCACCAGGACAATTACAAGTTATGCGTCAAGGAGGAAACAGCGACTGGTTTTTTTTTTAAAAATTAATCCTCCGTTTTTTAGTTCTTCCAAATATATAAATGCGTTACCTAAGTTATAAAATAGAAATGAACACGTGAAGATGTCAAATAATGATCAAAGTTATAAACCCTACAAAGATTACGAAATTAAGACAAGCGGAAACACGAATCCAACAAGACTTACAGTACCAAGATGGGATCGGGTGCCAAGCAGGAGTAAATATAATGGGCGTGAGGATCATGAGGAAATTCCAAATCATAATGTCCAAAAATTGAGATAACTGGTTGATTAGCAAAGTAAAGAGATATCTGTAAGTACTGATTGCATTATGAAAGCTCTTTACCGATATATTATTTTGGGAAATTAGATTTTTATCTATGCAATAGACATATTATACCCGTGTGTGTGACTGCAGACGCTTTCCTTATCTATTCACTGTTCATCGATTTTACTCATTAATGTAAAATCTTCAACTCATGAATGACAAAAATGTTTTGAAACAAGATAACGTTGCACAGTATGATTTAAAACCAGGTAGTTCTATCTTTCACTATTATTCGTAATTTTGTTACCAATTTACATGTAAAAAGATACCAGTACTTGTTCTCCCTGCAGTTTTGTTTGTTTCTTTTTTTTTAATCAGAACCCTAAAAAAACCGTAGTATGCAATCTTCTACAGGATAAAAATACCCCCCAAATACAAGACCACGTATGATTTTGTTGAAGAATAAACACCGAGGACGTGATATATTTTTTTAAACATCCTTATATTTTTACAACATCACGAGTTTATTCTCGGAAAAGTGATGACGACGAGGTAATTAGTTCATTTCTATTGTGGTGATGTTTGTAATATGTAAAAATTATCATTTTCTTCTAGAGACTATTATATGACCATTACCCAACACAATAATTTCATACAATACGTTGTCTGATGATCTATAGGGAAAAAACTCTTTAATTTCCCTTAAACATAAACTTTTTTTTAATACATGTATATTCTACCTTTTCGAAAGCATTATGCATTTCCCCTCAATAGTTGTTTGTTTGATGTAAATTCGCCATTAGTTTAGTTTAGCTTAGTTTAGCTTTATTCAGGCAGAACATCATTTTTGTACAATCACTTAAGACATTACAATTAACACAATATTATATAGTTCATACCAGATGTTATCACAGTCATAAATATCACAATGTTATTATCACATACATGTACAAGATATTATCACAGCTTTACAAAGCACTTTACATATATCACAGTCTACCTAGGATAACCCATTAAAGCAACAATATTGTTGCTTGTTTCCAATGGGGTCCTTGAGATTTTAAAATACATATATATACACATATCAAAGTCAATAAAAAAATTACAAATGGATGGCATGGACAGCCATAGGAAACGGACTTCGTTACAAATATGACGGAACGGTTTCACTTTCGTGAAAACAATCTCATCAATACTATAAAACAGGTAAGGCAAACCTGGACTCCTGGGCATAGACCGGTTGATCGGTCATATCCACCGTGAGCCCCAAATCTTGCCCAGGTAACGGTACAACAGTCACGTTTAAAGGCAGTATTTAGTAAATTCTATGGTCGTTATAACAATTTAGCTTACCAGTATGGCCTACCATTGGGTCAAATGATGTCTGATGTTTTTCATGCACTGATTTGAATACGGATTGCTCCGTTTACCTGATCAAGACTATGGGCTCACGGCGGGTATGACCGGTCAACAGGGGATGCTTATTCCTCTTAGGCACCTAATCCCACCTCTGGTTTGTCCAGGGGTCCGTGATTGCCCAACTCTTGTCTTTGTATTCTGTTTGGGACTTACGAGATTGATCACTGTTCGTTATCCTCGCCTCTACATAGTAGAAATCAGTATGTGAAGAACAGCCTAATATTTGGTATGAAACATGTCTGTTGCAGCATTCGACTTTAGGGCATGGTGTGTTCGCAAGTTAGATCATTATTTGCGAAATGCTGACGCCTCGATTTAAAATTGATCATCTGTAGAACATGCTGTAGCGTGTCGAATCAGTTGAGATACATTACACCATGTGCAGATGATAAAGCTATATAAATATGGAACATTGACGATGAAGAAGCTAACGCTAATGTCCTCCAATTTACCAAGTTGAGTTATTTTATGCTGAATAAAAGATCTAGATATGTACATTTTATACCGATTTCACAAAGGAAATTAACATCCTATGTTGAAACAAGACTCAGAAACAAGACCGGCTCCGGAGAAGGTAATGTATTTGAAAGTCTTGTTGTATCGTGTCAGTATCAATTTATTGCATAATAACCCAAAGAGTGATCTTTACTGGCGACATAAGTTGTCAGAACGGATGAAAAGTATAGTAGGAAGTTGATATAATATTAGACACGTTTTAAAAAACGCACGCACTCACTCTTGAATCACTATTACAGTTTTCAATATTTAGC
The DNA here is from genome assembly GCA_903981925.1 of Ostrea lurida. Classification (NCBI taxonomy): domain Eukaryota; kingdom Metazoa; phylum Mollusca; class Bivalvia; order Ostreida; family Ostreidae; genus Ostrea; species Ostrea lurida. The sequence goes on from CAJDSM010044031.1 coordinate 8,723, forward strand.
AACTAACCCATTTGAAGTCAGTGAAAATGACAATCACACTACTATGTAGAACATGCGAATCCCCTAAGTACTTTTAAAAGTAAATCATAGAGGATCATACAAGATACCCACTGCATTTGAAATATTTTATACAAAGCGCAAGGATTGCAATGATATAACTGCCCTAAGTGAAGAAATATTCAATAAACAGCACTGAGAAATTAGAAATATTCAATAAACAGCACTGAGAAATTACACTATAGTTTGGATACACTCTTCCGCCCCTGATGTGTGCAAATGCATTGTGTATCTTGTAAGATCCTCTTAGATTTACGTCTGGCAACTGTTTCCCATTCCCACTTTCAATGATTGTGTAGCGAGTGACAGTTTGGTAAGAATTCCATCGCCAAGCGGACTAGCGGGCTGGTCGCACGCTGCTAGGAGATTAGCTGCAATCAATATTTGTGAGAAATATCAATTGAAGCTTTGTATTTATTAAGAACACAGCAAACATTTACTCGTCAATGGTTTATTTTCAATAACAGATGGGTACCACCAACGACTGATATTGTTTATTATTGAATATATTACTTATTTCATACGTCATGAATTCGATAAAGAAATGACGGTGTTTGTTCTTGTGAAGGCCTTTTTCAAACTTATTTTCCGGTTTGATAAATTTTTCGGAGGAATATTTTGTTTCGGTGTTTCAAAGTGAAACTGACCTATGCCCCAGGAAGCTGTTATCCCATGGGAATAAGAACAGCATATTGATGTATGACAAAACAAACTATTCTTATAGGACAATATAAATTTCGGAGCAATGGGAGACAACCGAAAGCTCGAAAATGGGTGAACTAAATCATTGCTCTCTCATTATTCCCATGTTACATGTATGTAGGTATACCACATAATGTATAACGATCACAATGTTAATATATAATATTATGTGGAAGTTTCATTTAACGAGAATGTAAATTTTTTTTTGGACTAATTGGTGGATCTGAAATAAAAGGTTATTGGTAAGTTCGTTCGTTAGTTGTTTGATTTACGTCCAGTCGAGAATTTTTTACTCGCATTGAGACGTCACGTGATGTACCACAAATCAAGATCTAGATGCTTAGCGCTTATGGTCGAAGCAGTGAGAGTTATTCAACTTGTCATCTTTCCGACGCCTGCAGGAACCTCCATTATTAAGGTCATATCCGAAAGACTGGTGGTTCTCACTTCTAAATGCCAGAAGTTTAGAGAAGAAGCAATCATTACCAATGTTCCTCTTAGTTTTGGCGTGGTCATGGCACGAGCGGCGCTCGGCAACGTTAAGAGGTATCTATTAGTATATAGACCTTTTAAACATTTTTCATTACGAAGAATGCAAGTTTAAATAAATACAAAGTATGGTAATAGGATATAGGGCTCACGGCAGATGTGACCTTTATCAGGGTATGCTTACTCCTTTTAGGCACCAATGTCCCCTCCTCTATTGTTCTCGGTGTTCCAGGTTTGCTCCATTCTCCATTGTATTCTTTATTAGATCCACGAGGATGATCACTGTTCGTTATCTTTTCTTTTTTAGTATATTGGACAACAAGCAGTAATACTGAAGTCAAGTAGTATTAATGTAGTGGCAGATCCAGAAAATTATCGGGGGTGGGGGTGGGTGTCGACATAAATTGGTACCTTTCTAAGCAAAGGGGGGTTCAATACCTCAAAATGGCAAAACGTTGAACATTTTTGTTATGAATATCTACCGTATATACTCGTAAATAGGTCGACCAGCGTATAAGTCGGGAACCCCACTTTCGGAGAATTTTAAAAGAACTGACCATCTTACAAGTCGGACTGAATTCCTAATAGTATAATGGGTTCACAGCGGGTGAGACCTGTCGACAGGGGATGCTTACTCCTTCTAGGCACCTGATCTTACCTCTGGTATGTCCAGGGGACCGTATTTGCCCAACCCTTGTTTTGTATTCCATTTGGGACTTACGAGATTGATCATTGTTCGATATGTTTAATATAATTGTCACATTTCTTTACTTATAGAACGACCAAGGTCCGCGACAGTAATTCTGCCTTGTTAGAATACAAAAATAGGTCAAGTAACAAAGGAGTACAATTTGTGTCCTTAGGAATTCCAACAGATTGCCAAGACTATGAAAATATTGTCAATGAGAAACTCCAGTATCGTTTTAATATCAACTTCTGAGTACTTACGCGTAGAATCAGATTGGTATTTAGCAAAATAATGTTTTGAATAATTGATCAATAGATATGCATATCTCCTTTTTCATTTTGATGAGGAAGCAACTGTCTATAATGTAAAACAAATCTTGTGTTTAATTTATCACGAGGAATGGTTGGGTAAAGTGTTGAAAAGTTATATGTTTTGATGTTGATTTTTAAAGAAAAGTTCCGTGATTTCATATTCATATAGTAAAACTTCTTCAGCAATTTTTAGAATCCATATTTGATTGACACCACTTCTGACATATGTTGTTGCACAATATGTCTGAAGTTGCTCCTCCACAGCTATTAATATTTTCATGAGGAGTAAAGACAGGGGCTTCTCCTTTACAGCTGTCAATATTTTCGTGGATAGAATTATCACTAGGTCATAAACAGACGTTGCAGTGCCTAGATATTGAACAATTACAACGAAATCCTCCTAAATGTGTATGTTCCTCTTCCTCATTTAACTATAACCCCGCAGGTCATATTATTACTGGGGATATAAATATAAATACGTACAATAATGAAGGATCTTAACCTTTATTTTAAGGACGAAGGACCCAATTCGGAAAATTTGTGCTTCTGCGCAAGAAAAACCGCGCATCCGAATTTCATAGGCATAAAACAAAAAATTTCATTCTTTAATTATGAAAGTCTAAGGGCAAATATTTATCAAGAATATTATTTATAGTGGTGCGTTGAACATCGTCACTGTCTTGTATTTGACGTCACAATGCCGCTTAGTGCGGAGAGAATCGATGTTGTCGTTGATAGCTTGACTCTATCCAAGAGAGAACTAGCAGAGAACTTTGGCACAGCGAAAGGACATGTAAGTATGGAAAAAATCGTGGTTTATTCTTATTTATTTTTATATAGACATCAACTGAGATAATAATAATGCCTGTTTTTTATTGAAGCTTAGTTTTTGTCTCGAAAACAAGTATCATTTACTACCACAGTGTACATTTCTACATGCATTACATTCATACATGTACGAATGTTTTAGAATCCGTATTTTAGATTAATACATCTCTCTGTCTATTGAAAATTGACATTCTCCAAATCTATCATAGTTATTAAATGGAAAAATATGACGCTGTAAAACAAGTAGAAAATACTTATTTATTCTACTCGTTCGATAGGGATCAGTGCACGACAGTGGATTATTTGATTAGCTCTAGTGCAAATGTGTGACAAATTGTTCAAGAACAACACCCTTTAAGACAGCCGCCATTGACACTCAAAAAATGTATTTTGGGCCGATACTACTTTATTCCTATAAATAATTTTAAGCGTACTATGTTGTTCCTTACTATTATTCCTTCTTTGGATAAAACTTATATTTTAGAATTTTTTACTATTCGATATTCATTTTGTCGAATACGAATGATCGACGAGTGAGCTTCCTATTTATCATTCTGTATGACAATTCAACTCACTTTGTCAGATCCAATTTTATCTTTAAACGTCCCCGCAGAAAATAATGAACGATGACTATGATTTTTTTACCGGTGCTGATTTTACCTAATTAATACATAATTAAGTTGATATCAAAGTGAATGAAAATCTCTATTTAGAACCGAATTATATCCGGTCGTCGATTACCAATGTCTAAAACTCGTTCCGAGATACCGCGCTCATTTGAAATTGGCAGAATCAATTTTCATTACTATTCATGGATTCTGTGAATAGAAATTACCCAGGCAGTTGGAGGCTAAATTAGTCTGGATGCGAGAGGATGCTTGACACTTGTTGTCTTGAAATGGATATAAGAACTGAATTTTCAGAATATCACTTATAATAAACCATTATGGCTAACCATATTAGTGGAAGGGAAAAGCGTACTGATTATCCATGCATTTTAAGAAGCCAGAGTGGTAAATGAATTAATAGACACATGGAAACGTTGTTGGCTAGTTCCAGCTGATAAAGCAAGTAACAATATAACAATGTCTTTGGTAAAGTTACTTATCATACTTGCCTTTTAAAAATGAACTAGGATTACTCAACATGCTGGGAATCCACTTTATACTCCAAGCAATCTTACTAAAGTGAAATCTGTCTCAAAATCAACACCTTTCTGTTTTAAAATATTTTTTAATATTCCGAAAGAATCAGGAATAAATTTGAATCACATTATGACCTTTATGATTTAAAAAATTGCACTAAAATTCCTTACAAACTAACAGAATACGTCGCGTCAGTAAGTCGCTCTAACTAAGCCTCTATCCTTCCCTACTGACCTAAACTACTAACAGCTTCAAAGGAAGTCACTTAAGAGTACTTTCTTTTCCAAAGCACAATATATCCCGAAGTGGGGTGCCATCCAGATTGTGGATTCTAAACTTCGAAAAGTTAGCTTTTAGAATACTTTAAGTCACGAATTTTTCTAAAATTGACTGCATCAAATCCGTAATGATTTCCTCACACTTTTAGAACATTCATCCGACATAATCAAATCTTAGGGCCTTTTTTGTTCAGAATAAAGATAATTGCTTTTTGAAAACAAAACGGCACTCGAAAATACAAGTTTCAGGTCAATTGGGAAACACGATACTGTACATATTTTGTTTAGAAACTACTCTGATTGCTCACACATCCTAAGTAGAATTCTAAAGAACATGCTTGGTTTCTTTATCGCTAATATTTTATGTAATCTTTGGTAGACCATGTCTTCCAACAATCCTGTTGGTATTCCAGGGCACAATTGGTTGCCCCCTTACTGTGCAGACTTATTTTTATCATTTCATACGACGCAGAAGTGTTCAGAACTGTTACGGGATAAACAAAAAAACTTGCCCGTGTCATTCAACCTTCAACATATAGATATATTGATGATCTTATCAATTTAAAACATAAGAATTTATCAGTGCCATACGATAATCCGCCGAACTATGAAATAAAGGACACCACAGAATCTGTACAGTATCTGCTTCGCATTTGCATATTTACTTAAATAGTTCTAGGTGAGGTTTAAAGTGATGGTCAATTTTGGGAAGTGTTATTTTTTTATTCTACAGTGAAAGAGAATGCGGAAATTAAAAAGAAAAAATTTTGGGTTTTCATGCTTATTCTTCCGAGCTACAGTGTTTTAAACATGACCGTTTTACACTTAAAATTCACTCCCGATCAAGATTTATTCATGTATACTCCATTCGCTGTTGGTGTAAACAAAACAAAAGGACAATAACAAATCAATCATACATGAAATAGATAACATAATAATGTTTTCTTACACATAACAGAAAAAAAAAAGATTTTTCCAAAATACTTGTAATGGAAATAAATACTGACTTTTTGCACTTGATTATAACGGAAAAACGCCATGATATCAATTTCAGAGTTTAAAAATACATTGTAGGGTCATGTCACTTTCTTGAAATTCCACGTAATATTCAGAGTATTGTCTAATAAATTTAAAATGGAACTTTGAAACGTAGAGTATTTCTGTCCAATTTTTTAATATATTTGTGCCAAAATACGGAATTCTTTTTGCACAGAATTTCGAGTAAATTGAATTGGACTTTTAAAAGAATATTATTTCGTGTTTGGGAAAACTACCTCAACAAAATTAATAAAGATAACAATATTTGAACTAGTTTCCAGTCTCATCTACTTGTAACTAATTAATTTTAAAACTGTTAATATAGAGTAGGAGTAATTGACAAATAGAGGTTATACTCTGGATGAAATAGAAACTGTAAATCATGCTTTTCGATTAATCAATCCTTCCGCCACAAAATAATAGTCCCTACCAAACCCTTCAATAAATCTTAATTGCACATAAATTTTTCAACTGGACAGTGGTTCAATTGTAAATGTGTAATATGTTTGCACCCGCTTGGGGTCAGTAATTGAACCAGTAATACTTAGTGAATGAGGCGTCCTGGCGAGTTGCTGTCTCAAAAGCTCAGCCACACAAAAATCCTTAATATTGACTTAATGCAGACGCAACCACATTATCATGATAAACGTCAACCACGTGAGGGACTAAAAAGACTAAATCTTTTGCAACCGTCCATTGTCCTTTTTTTTAAAAAAATTTGGTTAGTAATCGTACACTATCTCGCTTGCTTAATATGGTGTG
>CAJDSM010044033.1:7394-17590 GCA_903981925.1 Ostrea lurida
ATGAAAGTTGCGTTAAACAGGAAGTGCATATGTGGCATATTGGAAACTACGTTACACGATACGGGATAGCAGAGACAGAGGGGTGGTTCGGGGGAGAATGGGCGGCCGCATGGTTGAAAGTAGGCGCGGGGTGTGTGGGGGCGCGCCGGCCCGCTTTTCGGTGGGGTGGGTGGTGGACCCGGCAGTCAGAGATGGCTTAACACTCTCCTCCTCTGGCACCTGATCCTGCATTTCCATGTTGTGTCGAAGGTCCGTGTTTGCTCTACAGCTCGACTTTGTATGGTGGGGGGTTTGTGTGTTTTGTAGTGACTGGGTGAGTGTGTAAACGATATTGAACTCATACCTGCGCGGCGGGGGCATTAGAGACATGACACTGGAAGGTCTCCGCTGTATATGTACTTGTAATTTACCAACTAAAATCGTATAAATGTGGTGCTTGCCACATTAGAAAAAATAAGGAAAGGTTGACAGATGCCCTGAACAACTAGCTATCGACATTTATATTACACACAACAAAGCGAGCTTCCATATCAATGTTTGACCAGCTGAAAGTTTTTCCCATGGTTACTGTTCTTCCATGATTCTATAAATATTTTCAACAGCAGACAACCCATTGCCTCATTATTCTTATGGATGGGGAAGTGAATTCCAGAACAACGAGTGTGAAAAAATGCGCGGTAGTGTTCACACAACCTCCACCCTCGGGAATCTACATTGTGCGTAGTGAACACATTTGTGGTCCCTTCTATTCACACATTCCAGCCAAACACTGCACAAAGCACTGTTGTCTTTTCCTTTTGAAGGGGCGCACATTTTGGATGACGTCATGGACCAAATTGAAGACAAAACATGATAGAGCGAGGCCAATCATAAAGTCTCTAAATAAACTCCTGATTATTTTGAAAGACTCTTCTGAGATGAAATATTTAAGGCGCTGGGACAAATAATTAGTGTCCCTTCCTGTACTTGTTGTTTATATGAATTGATATGCAACAGTGATCAAGCTTCGGTAAGTTCTAAATAATTCTAAAAAAGAGGCTGGAATTCTCCCATTTACATGTGAGTCAAGATGTAATCGATCATCCACAAAAAACAATTATTTTTTAGAAATGTACAGAAAAAATACGAGAGTTAGGGCATAATAATCAGGGCCCTCGGCGAGAAAAAGCGAAGGTAGGATGCGAGGGGCTGCCACGGCACGGAGTGAACGCCACTCCCAAGCCTCCGAACACTCCGTCACCCTACCGTAATGCCATTTGTCTAGTTGATCATAGTGAGAACATACGGATGTAATTTGTAGTCAAATCAGTTGCATGAAAATCGAGCACTATAACAATTGGACACTATGAACTACCAACCTCTTGGTCGGCTATTACCAAGGTGTCCGGGTATGCTCTCGCATCAAATTCTTATATTATGAGGTTTTCTTTATCTCGATCTATTTATGGTACTACACTTTAAGAGATGATACCATTGTCCTCTCGTCTATGAGCTTCTGCCTATATCATCTCACGCAACAACTTTAGGTCAGTCCCAATGTGCAGGCCATACCTGGCAGACTACCCACCCTCGCTTTGTCCGGTACGAGCCAATATTATTATATGATCAACGAAATAACTCCTTATATATAAAAACGTGAGGTACAGATTGAAAACTTCACCTGCAACAGACGACCTTTTTTATACCGTTAGCTACACCCTCGCAAATAATTCTAAAAACCTGATCCATATTCACAGAAAACAGAGCTTCTTGGATATTTGAATAAGTAGATAATCTTCCTTTGTCTTTAAAATCCCAATTTCAATTGTTGTAATACACCACTACGACATAAATAGATTGATTATCCTGGTTTCTAAGATAGAAGAGCAAAAAAATATCAAATTGAACTAGTCGGAAGGAACTCTACCGTTTAATTTATAGGCCCGAGTTGAAGCCTGTGACGAATGAGCGGAAAGAATGACTTTGTATATTTTGAAAAACATAAACTCGATCTAAAATATGACGATTTAATAAGCAAATAATATATGTATTTGGGAAATCAAACAGACGGTAATTGATTAAAGCGCGGAGCGAGAACAGTGAATAAATAATGAACAGAGGTGGATGGACGAAAGTCAATAACTTTATAGGGGTATTTTATTATATCACGAATGGAGTGGATTGGGGGGTACACCATATTTATTATTTTGTGTCCCTCCTAATCATTAGTAGAGTACACTCTTGCGTCTTCGGCACAGATCTTCACAACAAATAACGGGACAGTTAATATTATAAGACACAATTTAAAACATTGCTGAAATTTAAACCTACTATTATGAAACAACGTTGTTAACAAATAGCAACATCTTTTGACAAATGGATTCAAAAAGTCTTCATTTTCAGGATAATCGAATGTGTAAGAATCTATAAGTAATAAGAGTCGTCTGACACAATCTCGAACTATCAATTCTAGGTAGTAATAGAAGCCAGGTCAACCTATACCCACCTATTACCTAAACATATAATTTTAGTAGTAATGGCTTCACCTTCCCCATGTCTACATGACACATATCATAGCGTGAGGGGGCATTCTCATTTTTCTGATTAAGAAGGAAATTGTTATTTGTTATGATCTGGTTTGTGGCCAATATGTAATGTATAAACAGACTAGAGATACGTAAAATCTTATCGTATAGGATAAATAAAACCAAGAATAGAAAGATTTCTTCCGTAGTGTTATTTGTCATATTCTTATATAGCCAGACACTTATTAGGTTTGTGGTTCCTAAATAGAATCCGATCCATAAGAAGGTCGGGTTTTTTATCATCATTAGTATTCTAGTGCGCTACGAGCAGGTTGGTCCTGTATATACTCATATGTTTGCGTGTCATGTATATACCAGAGACATTGGAATGTGTCTCCGTCCTTGTGCGAAGGCGAGAGAGTTCATCTGTTTGGTGCGAGTAATAAGCAAAATCACAGACAGCCGAGACTGCTTCGCACAAGTGGTCGGTCTGTCCGCCAAGAAAATACAGCACGGTTTGGCTGAAAAATAGCTTGATGATCCTGATAGAAAAGAAATCATAGATGTAGGTCAAATAATCGATTGTCTCCTCCTCTACGCACATGTCACACACTTCACACGCATCAGCGTGCCAGTCCAGACACCACACTGATCCAATCACCAATTACTATAATATCTCTGATGGAATATAAATAAGATGAGAACACTATAATGCGGGCCAAGTAGTTTTGGACCGGTGTTGTCGCCGGTGTTCTATGGTCAGGCCACCTACGCTTGCTCCCTGATTCTGTCTTGTTTTAGCCCGTGGGTTTATCTTCCCTATGTTATTGTTTTATAGTTCTCCACAGTCCCGTGATCGAGGCGCGAGGAGTCTGGGTCCAGGGGATGGTGAGACAGATACACCAACAGTCTGATAAAGTCTCGCATGGTTTGATGGTCTCTTTCTAAACAGTGGTGGTTATCGGGGTGCTATTTACACTCATTTTTCCCTATAGCATGTTTTTGTATTTTGAAATGTTTATGTTTTCTGGTCGAATATGAGAGGGTACAAAGATTCACTCTTCGGCCCATGGAGAAGGTGGGAGAGTGTGCTGTTGGGTGGGTAGTGCCGCGTGCGTACATCACATGCTGGTACATCACTTTATCTGTTAACATCGGGTGTAGGATTTAACGATTTCACATGGTTGTTGTCTGTCAATGATGAGGTTGTATAAAATCAGATACCCTACCGACCCTGGTCTAACGTCACACCCAAGATATGATGAAATATATCTACGGCTAACTCCTGGTCCCCACAAACAGAAAGATGTGGTGTTCAATACAGGTGTTGGACATATTTCGAGTTGCGTACACATTCGTGTATTCCCTTGTGTTGTCGCTTTTTTCTTCTAAATTTGACAATCTACTGCATTTTTCTGTGATGAAGTTTCTTTCAATGATCATATGACACGACTGGTTTTCTTTTATCTGTGGGGAAATCGAATTATTTTTTATCTGGGACACGAACTTGTGACTCTCTTATAAACAAGAAGGAAATGCGCACCGCTCTTGATCTTACTCGAGAGAGATTCGCCTGGTGAACATAAATGTTCGTTCTCATCTCTAATAGATTACATGTAATGTGGTAGAGCAATTATTAAGGTTTTTTTCTGTTCATTGTATATTCTCGTTTGGCTGTGTGTACCTCATCACATACCCCACAGTGGTCCCGAGAGTCGAGATCCTTGGGGTTAAGTATATTGCTGAGCTATTGTGGTGACAGTTCTTGTAATCGATGATGATATGATTGTGGGGGTGAGAGAGCAAGTAATTAAGTGAGTATATCAGCATAATTGGATTCTCTTGCTCAGGAGAACCACGACAGTTTTAATAGAGAGTCTCACTTCTGATGTTGTTCAATGTATTTCTCTGCGCGTTGTTTGTATCGGTCCCATTATTATTAGTGTGAAGGCCTGTTCTATTGATCCAGCTAATGCGTGAGTCTGTTCTAATTGCCTTCCCTGATCACATGTTGGCTTACACACCGGATATATTTGTACAGTTTGATGACAATAACATTTTTGTACTTCTTGTTTGAGAATGTCCAGACCACCAGATACAAATTTTCTATCGTAAAAGGGATAAACAATATAAACTTCCTTTCACGGCACAATCACAAAGCATCCATGGTGTTTGGTATCGTAAGAATTTCTTATGACATTTACCCCGGTGGTGCTTGTACAGCCAGTGTAAAAAAAATACGGTCAATGTTTTTCACGTTGGTGGAACAGTTAGAACTTCTGGGTGTCCCCAGTATAGACATTCGTTAGATAAAAAACCTCCGTCGTACTTTACACTTTGCGTATAGAGATAAAGGGTAATACTAATACAGTATGACGAGTTACGATAAAATAACACCTACACGGTGGGATATTTATACCGTGGGCTCTTTTCTGCTAATCCCCCACTGCCTTACTCCCAACTTTACCCACATTAACCGGAGCATCATCAGATCTCCCAAAAATGTTAAACAAAGTTAGAACAGTAAGAACTTCAGGTGTCCCCTTGGAACTTTGAGAAAAAGCACTTTAGCCGTAACTATTTATACCGCTGTGTAACCAAACTTGAAATACTTAGTTATGTCCCATGATTGTGGAAATGATCACTTAAGTAGATCCCTTTTAGGAATATATATTCTGCCGAAAATAAACAGACAAGTGTTACTTTATTGTTTATATCTGAACTCCTCCAATCTCCAATTAAGAAAAATTCCACATAATGTTATTATAAAATGCTTGATTAACAAAACGGTAAATGGAACGTGCACTTGATATCTCAAGAAAATAGATGTCCTAAGAGTATATCTGTAAATAGAGGAATTTATCGACATTTTCTTTTCAGAAGCTGTTGACGCCTTATTGGTCTGTCAACACTGTTTGAATCGCCTCAGGTATTCCCCCAGTGCTCAGTTACAATACACATATTACGAATAGATGTTGTTGATTGTAAACTGTGAGGTTAGCATTTTAACCTATAAATGTGCAAAAATACGAGCTAAACGGAGTTTAATTTCTGTTTAAGTTCTTAATAAAATTACTTAAAAACACAAAGTGTGTGGCAAAACGGACCTCTCGAGCGAGTGCGACCAGATGGGGTTGGGTAAATCAAAGAAGATGCCTTAGGTAGCGTATGGAAGCGATCCCCCTTATTGAAGACCGATAGCGGTCCCATTACCACGACCCGTGAATGCCCATAATCATTAATACAGGTAACTACGGAGCAATTCGTAGTCCAAATCAAAGTGTGAAAAGAAAAACCCGGCTTTAAACAATGGTGTATGAAGACGATCAGGAGCAGATGCATGTTGAAGGCTCAGAAGTGGTGGAAGGTGCTCTATACTGAATCACACCTCAAATCGAACATATGTGATATTTCATTTGCTACGACTCAAACCCCGTCACTGCGACTTAGGACTGTAAGGTATCATACCACCCTACGCCCTGCACCAAGATGTATATATGGGGAATGTGTCAGTGGGAGAGGTGGGTGTGGGGGAGCGCGGCGATATTATCAGGCAAAACAACGGAATTAACAGTCCTGACCTTCCCACCCCGAGAGATAAGTCTCAAAAATATGGAAAATCAACTCAATAAATGGGAGAGTAGAAGAGCAAAACTTAACGAATTCTACCAATTGCCTACGCTACCCTCCAGCAACAGATAACGGAGCAAGCATTGGACCAACGTGGACCCCTAGATGTAAGGTCCACAGGTGGAAAACAAAAAAGGGGGCATCCAGGCGACCGAACAAGCACCTACCCTTTTCTTCCCTCAAGCGTGCGTACGACCGTGCTATTCGAGCCCACCTAATCTCTCCTCAGATCAATTACACGGCAGTAAGTGGCGCGTTATTACAAAACAGAACGTGGAATAGAAAAGAAGGGGCTGGAACAAAGTGTGCGCGTTTGTATAGAGAGCGCTTGTCATAGAGATAGAAAACATTACCTCAGTGATGTGTGACGCCAGAGATGAAGGTCAGGCCACACTGACACAATCTAAAGGTGCTGAATAAAATGACCATAAATAAGTTGGGGGGCTGTGCGAAAGGGTGTGGTTGTCCCGTTGTTGTAAACCCGGACTCAGCCCCCTGTAAACTAACATATTGGGTCACTGAGGTGAACAAGTAAACTTCCTTCTACTTGAAGCCAATTGTAATAACACGTTACATGTATTCTCCCCAACTGCACATCCTCCGCGGTTCGACTATCTAAGAAGAGATCCGTCCGATGAGATTAACACACAAGACGGGGGCAACAATCTCTAATCAAACCACGCGCCGCATATAAATAGATAAATTACCACAATATTATAGGAAGTATGCTGGAGTTGACCGCGCACTCTTAGTGTATTCGCGACTACCAAAACCATACGGAATCCTTTTTCAAAGGATATTATCATTTTGTAGGATCTAAAAGATCGACATTTATAGGGAACATTATATTAAAGAGACGAAATTGCCAATGTCGATGGAGTGTTGCTTGGGTCATGGGTGGTGCCAGAGAGGCTCTCCATTTCTCCTGTACTAAATGAAACCAGATCAATCAGTGAGGGGGTGTCGAAGAGCATGTCGAAAAGACCTTAATAAAGTACTTCTCTAGCACAATATGTTTTTCAGGTGGGCAACAACTCCTCTCATGTACTTCTCTTCGGTCTTGCCTCCACAGGGTCTGCTGCTCTCTACTCCTTGCTACATTAGGCAGAGCATGGAGAGCGGCAATCTTGACGCCAACCCTGTACTTCATATAAAGGATGTTTATGACTTCCATCCAACACAATAAAATATGGAATAGTTGGATAGAGCTAGTTTAGAAACCAATAGGGACACTAGACTATCAAAATAGGCGTCTCACCTTCGCCCAAAGCTTTTATTAGACCAAAGTTGATATATCCTTTGTAGATAAATGCTACTTCATAGATATCCACTGCACGCTCGGCATAGCCTCCCCATTGTTCATTTCGACAATACGTTTTAATAAAGGTTTGATGGGAATTGTATTTTTTCAGAGCTTTGCGATATATCCCAGACTGTCGTGGTCAGACTTTCCGTGGGGTTTGCTGAAGATCGAGGTGGGGTTTGATTCTACGGTTCCATTTACTTCTGGTTCTACTCGCAGTGACCCATTCTCCTGCCCAATTAATGCAAAATTGTAATTCAAGTGAGTGACACTCCTAACATCTCAACGCATCGGAAAAACTTTTGTGCTAAGCGAGGTTTGGAGGGTGATGGTTCAAGTCGGCGGCGTTTGTGTTATCCGTGTTGGGGGTGAAGGAAAGCCGCTCTTAAACCCACTACACGACATGTACTATAACATGCGCGACAATGCTAATTATCAAATCGATTTATATTTAAAAATAAATTATATATGGCGGGGTGCGGGCGAGGGAAGGGTCGGCGCGCGGCGGGAGATTGGGAATTTCACCGTAATTTCGCCGACTGTTTTGGGAACATGAGTGTATACCCGTCCAAACTGAGTAAGCATTGTAGTAATTGGAGAGAGCGTTGGAGTGGAGATAGATCGTCGCAGGGGGCATGGTATATAGCTTTAAGGAGGGTGTTGACGCTCTGCACCACTTCGCGCCATCTCAACAACCGCTAGCACAAGGGTGTTCTTGGAAAGATTTTTTGTCGGGTTACCAATATTTTTCATTAGTGAGGTGGTTTTGTGCATGCAGTGTGAGTGACACATCTCAACACCGAATAAACATTCGTTACTTTGAGATTTGCCTAAAATAATATTTTGAAAGGTAAAATTGCATGGTTCAAGTTCTCAAGAATTCATTGGAAGAGGAATAAAAGAAAAATCTGTGATAGCAGTATGGGCGGTTTAAGGGGTTTCGACGATTGTCCAAGTGATACTGATACGGCTTATGCCGTATCAGTGTAATGGATAAGTTTTTCATTTATAGGTGGGTCGAATGTTCGAGAATAGTAGTGCAGCGGGAACAGAACAAGAAGAATAAGAAATACGGACACAGAGTGTGCGCGGTGCTCCAATGGGGATGAGGAAGAGGGGGTCGGGGGGCGGGGAGCGGGGCGGCTCCCCCCCCACCCCGAAGTACATGTCTGCTTCCCTGTTTGCGTGGAACTTGGATTGATTTTAATTGAGAAAATAGAAAGGTGTAATGGAAGATTAGACTTGACAAGAACAGGAGACGATTTCAGGCGCTTTCTCCGAGGTCAGTGAAAGATTCCCATATGGTCATGGAGCAAGTAGTTGCCCATCTCACATTGGAAGGGTGCGATATGGTGGTGAATGTTCTCCTCCAACCATATATTCCAGATAACGCCAAGGGAGGCTGTTCTGTCCGTATGAGTTAGTGTTGTTTTTTTTATTCATTTTACAAGGGGGAGGGGGGGTACATGAGAACTTTCCCTTTTAATTTTGCACCATTGTTAGTCCTTATAAATAACTATTAAATCTTTTCATATCAATCAAATCATGTATTATTATCCGAATATACATTAGGGACCCCTCTATTGATTTATTGTAGAAAAATGTACTTATATTTTTTGTCAGAATTTTCAGTTCCTGTTAAGTTTACCAGAATGCAATGCATATTTCTAACATGATGAATTAGTAATTGAAAGATAACGCAAGAGTTTTGTGAATCGAGACAGGCCTCTACTTACAGATAAGTATTGGTTTTGTCCGCTAGGTGGTTTCAAACAGTTCACAACGTAATTAAAGCAAGCACATTATCGTATAAACCCTCTAATGAGTCCGTACTTAATAATACATTAATTAATACACTGCCATTTGAAGTTTTCAAATTGCTGTCCTTGAGTGTGTTTCATTATTCCATTGGTTAGGTCCGGTTGTTATTCACATTGACTGATTTGCCCTACGGAAATTGTTCTGGTGGGCGTTTTTACACCGTCTGATCAAGGAACTATGAGGCTCAACGGCCGCGGTGGTGACGGTCGAACAGGGGGATGTTGTACTCCTCCGTAGGGCACTCTGATCCCTACTCTGTGTTGTTGTTATGTCAGGGGTCCCCCGGTGTTTGCCCAACTTTTGTTTTTGGTATGTGTTTAGTTGTAGGGACTTTTATCAAGGGATGTGATCAATGTTCGTGTATCTTTGCCTTTAGCGATTCTAGTATGAAGATAAAGAACATTATTGTTAATGTCTTAAAGGTTTGTCGTTAGTGCCCTCTAGTCATTACTGGGTGTGTGACAAAGGTTGTGTGCAGTGGTCGAGAAGGAAAGGAGTGATAGTTTTGCCTGGCCGTTATGAACCAGGAAGCTGCGCATATGTGGCATACTTTGGAAAACTACACGCTTACACGATACACAGTCCCTACTGTCTCCTGTGCCAAATATCAGCGCAAAGCCACTGGCCCGGTTGTGTCCTGGAGAAGAATAATGACAAGAAATTTAACCATTGTTGGAAAAATATTTCTTAGAATCTCGCGTTCAAACAGCGCGGAACGTGACATACGGCCCACATCTGCGAAACTGTGTTTATCATCGATATCATTTGTCCAAATACTGATGCTCCTGAGCCAAATATCAAGGAAGCTGCGTCCTGTGTGGTTCTCTGAGAAAAGTGTACAGAAATTTGACCATCGGCTTAATCTAAATATTCTAAGTTTGCGTCATAAACAGGAAGTTGGATCCTTGTGGGGCAGATTGGAAACTGCGTTACAGATT
>CAJDSM010044036.1:0-24234 GCA_903981925.1 Ostrea lurida
GTGATGAAACGTTCAACTGACATGTGTAATATTCCTTCATGATTGGACGTTACCTGGAATATACACAGACCCGATACAATGTCTTGTGATTGAGAAAACAGTAATAACTTTCTATTTCCGAAACCCAAGAAAATTCCAAACCTTGATCTCTTGCAGTTTTTCCACAGTCCTACAGATTTATGTCCAAGAATTATATGACAAACCAAAAACTATATGCCCCATAATCTCCAATTCCAAGGGCATAAAATATCAAAATGTATAATACTATACAGTATATGAGAGGAAGAAGAAATGTTCGTGGTGACACGTTTCCACCTTTCGTGACCCCCGAGAGGAAGAAGAAACGTTCATGGTGACATGGTTTTACTTTTTGTGACCCCTGAGAGGAAGAAGAAACGTTCATGGTATCAGACATGTTTCACCTTTCGTGACCTCTGAGAGGGAGAAAAAACGTTGGTGGTGACATGGTTTTACCTTTCGTGACCCCTGATCCTGAATTCTACAGAGTAACACGACAGTTTGGCTCTTCTGAACATTCAGAGTGTCACTGGACGTCAGCATTTCTAGTTCAGCAGACACTGCAAACGAAAAAACAATATCTATAAACTGCAATCTAATAAACTATCAATACATTTACAGAATCTTAACCACTAGTAGACTATAGAATTTTAAATCATTTTTTTTACATGTACATTTATTCAATATTTGATGCATTTTAAACAAACATTTTCACTATTATAATAAGTATGTATACATGTACATATTAATAAATGAATTTAAAAGATGTTAAGAATGGCAAAAAATGAATACTGTGGAATCATTTAATTCATGGGGGCCAATGTTCATGGGTAACCAAAATTTTTGCTTTTTCAATGAGGACGTTTTTTCTTGGGTAATTGATAAATAATGTGAACGGCATGATATCTATTAAGATTAAAAGGAAAATAAAACATGTTCGTGGGGATGTAAATTCATGGGTCAGGATGACCCACAAAATCCATGCACAAACATTGGTCCCCCACGAACAATGATGATTCCACAGTAATCTTGAATCCATTTGAATGATCCCAAGACTAATCAAGTATCACTGCAGACCAATCACACGACACATAACAAATTCATACTCTGCGACCTCTTTGGCTGCCAGTGGAAGAAATGAAGCCCTGTTCGATCAATACCCGTAAGACAGTGACAAATAAAAGAGAGGAGATGGGTTTTGATTTGAAAAGACTAGTAGTATGACATCTTCCTGACCTGCCGCTCACCAAAACTCCTTAGGTAACACTGCAATTACTTGGAAAATGTGCCCCAAAGTGGAGACCCTTTGTTTGTTTACAAATTTTTGTTTCTTAATTACCATGAGTATTTTACTATACCAGTACAAGGCCAATTTCTAAAGCTGACAAAAAGTGTAAAATGATTACATAAATCAAAACAGGGATGAGAGGGACAGGGAAGCCACACATTTTGGAGAAATTATCCCCCCACCTCAACCCCACTCACAAAAAAAAATACTAGAGGGGAAGGAGGAGTCTCCATACTTCAGGTGCCTCTGGATGAGATAAGGTTACAGCAATCCAGGCTACCCTAAGTATATAAAATTCACCTCCTTTCACTTTCAATCATGTATTTACATTTCTAATGTTTTTGCATTTAATCATCTGTAACAGGTAAGGTAAACTGCAATGGACCAAACCAAAATTTGACCCCTGACCCCCTGAATCTCCAATCAGGTGCTCTAACAGCTGAGCTAGGTCTGGCCACCAGCAATTAAACCCAATTGAATGCCACATTCCTTCCTCCTTTAATTTCTTCACACCTTGAAGACATAAAACCAGGGTCTTTATCCCTAAGCAATCATCAGTCAATTCCAGGAGCTATAGTCTACAGCACAAAATGTAACAGGAAGGGAGAAGATATAACGGATCAGAGCCAGCTTCAATCGATGGTGGCCAAATAGATCAGTTGGTAGAGCTATTCCGGGGAGGGGGGGGGGGGGTGGCAGTTTGATAATTGTAATGATAACCATTTCCTTAGTTGTGAACATAAGGCAGCAGTTGACTTTAAAAATATCTAGGACTGTATACTGTCAAATTATAATAGTGAAACTTCCAATAAGTGGATTATTGTTAGATGCTTCAAAGTCAGCAACTGATGCCTATAACGATTGATTATTTGTTTGTTTGATTGATTATTTGTTTGTTTTACATCACATCAAGAATTTTTTACTCGTATTGAGACGTAGGTGAAGTACCACAAATTCAGACCTATGCTCTCAGGGCTGACTAGCAGTGAGGGTTCTTTAGCGTACATTCTCAACATCTACTTCATGAATTGCTCTGATCCAGATGTCTGGAGGTTTCACCAACTCAGATTCGACCAGTACATTATAGATACTCTCAGCTACCTTGATGTACTAGTTGTCCGTTTTTTTAGTACCTTGATGCACCAGTTGTTGGTTTTTTTACCAGGCGTTCACTTACCCACGGCCAGCAGGTGCCCCGCTACTATCACAGTGAGTACAGCTTTGACAAACGTCATCTTCATAAGCTTATAAACATCTCAGTCACAGGCACTGATAAAAGAAAGAAGAGGAAATATCATCTGCAGTCTCAGCCACATTGAATTATACATACACAGGTACCTGTAACATTATAACATTCGGAACAAGATACTTCAAGATCAAAGACTGTTCTCAGTTGATGACTGGTGCATCTTTAATGAAATGGATTCGATTTTACTTGCTCATGAAGTCAATTATTAAAAGATTCTGATCAATTGGAAATTCTTAGGATATATCAGAAACATGAAAATGGTTATTTACTAATGCATAACTTGGGCTTAATTCTAATACATGAAATTCCTTATCTCAGGTCACTAAAATTGTATACCAACGCTTAATGATTATATCTTTCCCATTATATCATTAT
The DNA here is from genome assembly GCA_903981925.1 of Ostrea lurida. Lineage (NCBI taxonomy): Eukaryota > Metazoa > Mollusca > Bivalvia > Ostreida > Ostreidae > Ostrea > Ostrea lurida. The sequence goes on from CAJDSM010044036.1 coordinate 2,931, forward strand.
CATTACCATTAATATCTTCAACATTTTGTTTATTTCTTTCATCATACCCACAGGTATTATAGCTAAACCCACCCACCCACAGGTATTATAGCTAAACCCACCCACCCACGGGTTTTACTAAATTTAATACATCTAACAAAGTACTTTATTTTTTGGATCCAAAATTTAATTAATTTCCTCTTTAATGACTAATTCTCAAAATAAGGATTCTTGTAGATAAGGATTTAGCTATGTTGTATCTAGACACCCAAGGATCACTCATCTTGCCTGCAAGGGCATCATAAATCATTGTGCACATTAAATGACGTTTTTGCAAGGAGCACATACACTAAAAATATGTTAGACATCTATCAGTATCGAAGTTCTTACATTGCTGAAATACATATAAAACTTCTTGCTAAATAGTTCACTCATAAATTCATGTCCTGGCTATTTAACATCTACAAGTCACTTTGCAATAATAAGTACCCACACTTGAGTAAAATATTTTTAAGGAATTTAAAAAGTTTAAAGGGGCTAAAAAAACAATAATGCAAAACACCAAATTCATGCTTACATGTTTCTATGCAAGCCCAAAACATTCATTCTTTTTAAAAACTTTTTTTTGCGATTTTTTGTGCAGTCGTTGTCTAGAGAATACATGTGTGTAGTCATGCTCATCCCCAGTTACATGCCTGTGGTTACATCAGTGTATTTGCTCTCTTCTTGTTCAGTTTCACAACAGTGAAATATGTTTATCAAATGATTATTCAACATGGAAAAAATATTAAAATGCTAAATATAGACTAATGGATGATGTACTCTTACACTTGCACTCTAGTATCCAAATGATGGCGCCCATCTCATTACTTAAGGCCATTTCAAATCCTAAAAGTTACAATATGATTTCTTTCTTTAGAATTTAGGTTAAATACTTGCAGCTTTAATGCAGGTGGCATAATATCTATCAACTTTAATTGTATATTTTGATGTTTTTGATACAGATTTTATATCATATTAGAATGCCTAGGCTTTTACTGATCGATATATCCTTTTAAGATCGATGATCGTGACGTCTCAATAATGGATATCCATCCTACCAAAGATGTACAAGAATGTGCAGTCTTCTAGAATCAGAAGAGCAAAGAATATTAGGGGAAAAAATGAAGAAGGCTATTGACTAATTATCAGGAATTTGAGGAAATATGCCCATCCTTGGTTGTTGCATGTTAAAACAGATCAAGCTGACATAGCCTGCTATTGCTCAAAGACCAAAGACGGCCAGTCAATAACTTATAAATATACCTTAAAACATATCAAATATCTTGCACTACCATATACCTCTCAACTTCATTGCTCTGCTCAATTGAATGTAGGGAAAGACTAATATGAAGACATGCACATTAATACAAAGTTGAACTTTGTTATCTCAAATTCGATGGGACCGAGGAAAACTACAAATGATATCCATTGTCAAGATATCAAGGGTAAAAATACTTAGAAAGTCGGTGGCTGGGACTTCCGAATCAATTCCACATAGCCATGATATTCGAGATATCAGTGTTCGAGATACCGAAGTTTAACTGTATATATAATCAAGAAATAAATATAAAAGAATCTACACAAGATATAATAGTCACAAGCCATTATATCGCTTGGGTTCAAATTTATCAACAGAGTACTCTTTAATAGCAAATTTGAACCCAAGCGATATAATTGCTTTCTGGTTACAATCGAACCCAAGTAATATAATTGCTTCTGGTAAATTCGAACCCAAGCGATATAATTGCTTCTGGTACTTACTGTAGTATAATAAAACTAAAAAGTATCACAAAGCCAAATACTAGTGCTTCTGAAGAAGTACACTCCAAACTAGTTCATTTGAATACTCAATCGATCGGCTTTGTGATGTTCTTATTACATACATGCACACATACACGAAAGATAAATTTATAAAGTTTTGCAACCTTGGGTCCAATAACACACAACATTTATAATTTCCAGTTTCTCTTGCCTAATTATGTCGATCAGTTTACTTAACAATCATCTGCCTTCACCTTCAGCAATGACAAACAAAAGTTCTCTATTCACCAATTGGATAATAAGAATTCCTTCTTGTTATGCAAGTCCCACCAATTACCAGTAAACACTGGTCTGAAACAACAGACGAACAGAGATCAATGCTGTTCCTACATCCCTGTTCATTGATCCAGCCAACAATAATGGTCGACCCTTGGTCTGGGGTCAGGCTAGCATGCATCTACTGTACAGTACCGGTATAGTCACAAATAAGTACATTTAGTATGGGGACTGATGATTCCCTTACAAGCCTTTGTGGCGTTTAAAGCACTAAATCATGTATATACTATGTGAACAACAAACCACTGAAGTATACCTTTGTGTGCTTACCTGAACGAATCTACAGGTATTTTTGATGTAATGTTCTGCTTGATTACACGTACATGTTGAAAAAAAAAAGGTCACGCTTCTGATCGTACAGAGCACTGATCGTACAGAGCATGTTTCATAAGATTTGTACATATACGATATAGTTATCAATCGCTGTAAGTCATTAATGATTAACTATGTCAAAATTGGTAAGGTGAACTGACCTTATTTAGTTAATATATCCAAGCGAGCCGCTACCACAGGCCTTACAAATGATTTACTCTAAAAACACACAATACTTATGTCTGGTACTAAACATAGAATTGCTTCATTCAAAATCAGTCACGAATTCTCCTTTAGCTACCGTTGCACCGCGGCCTCTGTGTACACGCCAATGGTTTGTAATTTCACAATCTATTTAGATTCTGTGTCCCAATAGTTTATATTGGGCATTATCTACCTGTGTGGTCAGTCATGCAGAACCCAAGCAATAACACAAAAAGTAAAATGAATCACATGATGAAAACAGCTAATCAATTACAAAAGATACATCGCGTCTTCCACCGCGGAGACATGGTTTTGAAATTCTGTTACCAACTGAGAAAATAGTAAACAGTTAATTTATGTATATTATATACTTTCTGGGATTAACAGCGGAACCTAAACAACTAAGTTAGCACAGGTGAAATGTAAAATACCGGAGGCTTTTTAAAAGACAGTTGTTATTTAACCAAAACTGTAAGAAAAACAAAGAAAGATCCATAATAGTGTTAAGCACATTATGTCAAATAAAAAAGAAACTAGCTACCAGTATTACTTTGCTTACCTTCATAATAGCACAAAGAGAGGACACTCAATTTTCAATATTTCACAAAAAATTACATATTATTATGCAATATAAATTATACACTTTTTGGAAATATTTCCACTTGATTTTTTCTAACAGTCTGACATCAAAATATACTTCGACTGTCTGACATTAATATCGATATGTCACAGTGATCTCCATGTTACCAATAATTAACAAGAGGCCCACAGGCCTTATCTGTCACCTGAGTATTAGTTAAAGGTATCACTGCAATCCCAAGGGCTATAAATCTAGAAAAAAATTCCTGTTCTAAATATTGAAGCTTAATCCTAATATTCGGTTAAAGTATATAAAAAACTGTTCTTGAAAGTGCTTGTAGGCTTTACATGATATATATGTAACATTAACAAAATGTGACAAATTTGGACATGTCCTCAAGTCAAAACCCTGGAGCTGTGAAATTCACAATTTTGGTACATCCTTTTCTGCTTTTCCTTAACATGCATTTAGCTTTTATACTGTATCCAGCATTCTTTAAGAAGCTCTCAAATGATAAAGACAATAATCACTATGATATATTTTGGCTCCATCTTAGAACCAAATCCTTACCCCCAGGAATCATGACATTTACATTTAGTTTCATTTTAGCATCAATTACAACAAAGAAGATATTTTACATAAATATTTGACCCCACCCCAGAGTCAGAACCTCTTACCTGGGGATCATAGAATTTATAATTTTGGTAGAGGTCTTCCAACTTTCATCACTATGTATCTAGTTATTCTTACACATATGCAGTTGTAGAGAAAGAGATTTTTGAAAATTGGTCAATTTTGGCAGGTTTGCCCAGCCCCAAGGGATACAAGAGTCCTGAAATTTACCATTTAAATCACCCTTGTTTCAAAGATAAAAGAGCAAGAGTAGCATTCACCATTCTCAAGAGTATCTGGGTCTCAAAGAACATTTGCATTACCACCAAACTGTGAATCTTAAACTCCAACATATAGTCCATCTTTAATACTCTATGGAGAGGAGACATAGAGAACTACTGAAACAGCCCTGCAAAAGATCAGGCGGCGGAAGTGTGGTTGGATTGGACACACTTTGAGGAAGCAACCAGCCAACACCACACGCCAGCCCCTGACTTGGAACCCACAGGACAAGAGAAAGAGAGGACACCCTAAAAACATCGGGAGGAGAGACACAGAGTCAGAATTGCAAGAACATGACATCACCTGGCAAGAAGCAGCAAAAGCAACCCAGAACTGTGTTCGCTGGAGGACTGTTGCTGATGGCCTATATTCGTTACGCAATGAAAGGCCTAAGTAAGCAAGTTGTTTAGAAGATGCTTCATGCAAAATCTGAAAAGAATTGGAATGATTATTGATATTATCAAGAAGAAGTTAAAACTGTTCTGAATCAATTATTAACACATTTAATCACTAACCATATTGGCCCCATCCTAATACCAAAACCTGGGCCCTACCCCATGGGTTCATGAAATTTACAATTTCGATAAAGGGCTACCTGATCATTCTAAGTTTCCATTTTATTTCAACTCAGTATCAATAGCATTAATGAAGATCTTTTTCAAATGTTTTACACATACTGGTACTACATGTGTATAAATCATCATATCTTTCATACTCAGATCATTTTGTTCTGTTTTGAACTTTTTCAAGGTGTACATAGTAAGCCACCTTCTTCATGAAAACTAAACAAATGCCTCCCCTCCTCCCCAAATTGATTTAAAGTGCTCCAAATTATTACCACCTCCCCCTTATGTCCTGTATGGTATGGCGGAGAAAGCACAAGCAGAAACATATAGACATCATGAATGGTACTTTGAGCATTGAGAAAGAATTCAAAAGCAATGTGACCAATGTTGTTGTATATTATTAGTAACACAGTCAGTTTAGGATGTAATACAAAATATATGAAATAATCCAGGGTGTGAAATTATGGAATCCATATTGGGCGAGGCTAGGCTGAATCCCAATACAGAGATGTGGGTAATCCGAAATCGATAATCGAAATCGATTTGCAATTAATTACATTTTTTTTCTGTAATTGACAGTAATCGATTATCAAAAAAAAATTCAATTACTTTTAATCGAATAAAATCGATTACAGCTGAAAAAATCATAAGTAATTATGATTAAAATTCAATTATTTTTTCAATTTTTTAATCAAGATATTTTGTTATCAAGAACATACAAGATTAATACTCTTCAATCTCCAAAAAAGTTTACAATGTTTTTATATCTTTATAGAACAATATTTCTTATCTGTAATGTATATTACTTAATCCCTTAACACTTTTAAATCAAATATCTATCTATATCCTTGGGCAATAATTGTCATTTGAATGGGAAAAATTAACACTGTTCACTGATATGAATGATTTTTTTAAATACAATTAATTCAAATCATAAGTTGTATAGACATGAAACATTTTTAAAACATATGTCAAAGTCTTGGAAGACTCATTTTGAACTGACAGATGAAATTTCAGACTGGAACCCTAAAGGCCAAATGTAAATACTGCCAAAAATATTTTCGTCCAAAGAGGTGTAGGCTTAGTGATGACACTTTTTTAAAAAACTAATGATGATCAAATGTACACCAAAAATAATGTGAAGAACTCACTATCTTGCTCTTATTGATTTCATTTTGTACATATGTTTGAACAACTTACATATAAATTAAAAAGAAACATGTGTTATAATTTGAGTTTTTATGTGTTTTTATTAATGTAATTGAAATTCAATTATAATAACTTTATCCAAAATAATCGATGCAATCGATTACACAGAGAAAAAGATAAGTAACGATGCAAATCGATTACACAAATTTGCTCCAAGAATCGATTTGCAATCGATTACTGATATGTGTAATTGTTGCCCATCTCTGTCCCAATACGGATTTTAAATTTCACCCTGGTGACTTCGTATTATTTCCAAAACTGACTGTGCAATGAATTTATTCCTGCTGAAAGACCTTTAGAAAAGTTGTTCAGATTTCAGTTGCATCTTTGATATACATGTAGATTATCCAATTATGAGATCGAACACCATATAGGCCTACACATGTATCATGTGCATGGAATATATCATATAATCACAATATAAAACATATGGACAATAAAATTATATAAACTAATCAAGTTTGTTGAAACTGAATGCAGATATAGAGCTATATTGAAAGCATATACATAAGTCAGACCAATACATCCCTGCCCACTCCCGAAGGTGTATTGAAATTTCAGAGTCTCTGTAAGTGACATTGCAATTGCAAAACTTGCTGACGTACTATTAAAAATTTCAGGGCATCGCATGACTCGCAAGTGATGTCACAGTTGTCAAAATAATACACCCTCTGCACAGAGACGTAATATTTAAGAACATTTCAAGACTTTAAGTGATCCGTTTATGTCCAATCACAACAAATTTGTCTAAAGCGCAATGAAATACAAAAATAATGACTATTGTGCTGAAATACCAGAACTTCTAGCAGGAAAGTGAAGATACTCCTGTACATGAAAAAACTACAAAAAACTCCTCTTTGATCTACGGTAAATTGTTGGAAAATATATCTCTAGTTCGAACAATTTGAACATCATGAAATGATAATAAAGTACTGGATAAAATTTCAAAGCTATCCAGTATGCCATATAGACAACCCATTAGAATTTTTTTTTTAAATGATAAAACATGTGTAACTGATTGAATTGTGAGTTGCTAAGGTTTATCTTATTCTAATCAACTTCAAAACATATCTGAATACCGACTGAATCTGGAAATGTTACTATGAGTTACCTTTCTTAGATTGACACAAATTAGTTTCTTTTTTTTTTTCTTCAGCTGCAGAATTTTAACAATCAATCTAACCTTATAAAATTTGACTTTGAAAATTTATTCAAAGGAGAATTTTGGTAACTTTTGGGGGCATTTCAGTAATCTGAGGTACTTCCCTGCCCCCTACCCACACACTCTATTTCTATCAGTAACAGTGCATTGAGATCATCCATCCAAAAGCATGTATCTGTTTATAAACAGGCCTCTACTACCGATAAAGAGTTCTCCTTTTGACAACAAATATTTCCCCCTCCAAAGGCAACTAGAACTGTCCTATCAGACTATACCCCACGGGGCATACTACATAATGAACACAACAGATTTTCTCAGATTAAACAGAAGTTGTCTAATCAATGGATAATATAGATATATTATTGTTTAGGAGAGTTGGGGACAATGCACTAATGCACACATTGTGTGAAAAATGCCTAAGTCCAAACGTCATATCTTTGTACATAAAATGTCCAAATAAAATTCCTGACAATATGCACATCCCCATTTATATGTAATTAACACGTCCACAAGTTTCATAAAAACCTAGCATCAATTTAGAAGGAGTTGCGGACAATGCATTGAGGCATTAGGTTTTATGTGAAAAATGCCTAAGTCCAAACGTTCCTATTGTCCAAAAATAAATTCCTGATAATATGCACATTTCCATTATGAATCTAACACCCCACAAGTTTCAATATAATCCTGCAAGATCTTTAGGAGGAGTTGCGGACAATCGCACTGATGCATACATTGGTGAAAAAATGACTAAGTCCAAACGTTCATATTGTCCAAAATAAAATTCTTGACAATATGCACATCTCCATTATGTAATCTATAACTCTGCAAAGTTTGATTCAAATCCTGCAAGTCGTTTAGTAGGAGTTGTGGACAATGTATTTCGGACAGACAGGGTGAAACCTATATACCCCCCACAAACTTCGTTTGCGGGGGTATAATTATATTAGAATAATAAACATCATTATTATTTTAATACTCTTCAACCTGTTCTAGTATTTGGGAGGGGGGGTGTCAATTTTTGGTTTGGCAGGTAAAATTGATAGTAGAAATACCTGCCCAAAGGGCATACATGTATCAAATCATCAAATCAAACTTTTCATGCAGGTCTAGTAAAAATCATTTGAAGTAGCCCGATTGATTTAGTGCTTAAAAAGGTAAATGTCTAACCCTGTTTGGTGACATATAATCAACAAATTGTTCCCACAACAAATATTTGAAACAGCTTCTTGCTCTATTATTGAAATCAATCTAGGCTAGTTGCTGAAATTCATACAGGTGTTGCATTGACTGGTCGGAGGCCTGACAAGAGTCCCAGTACTCAGCCTATGACGCCCTTCTCCCTGTCCAAAAACGTCACACCCTACTGCATTTTTAACGGTAAAGACTTGCACTTGGTCGGTACACAGCTATAGGTTATGGCTATACTGGGTCGTACTGAGGAAATTCGAACTACATTTTGTAGTATTCACAATTCAGACCAGGGGGCGGAGTTACAGTTACTGTATTGTATCCATCTAGTCTCCATCATCTAGCAATAGAACTTTTAAACAAAATCATACATCATCATTCATATATTAAATAATCCTACCTTTATTCTCGACAACAATTTTTCCCTCTATTCCCTTAATCGGAACACCTCGCCCTTTGCATGTCCATCGGCATACCTCGGATAATTACATTTATTTGATGAAGGGTAAGGTAATCATCCGAGGATAGCTGAATGCTTCAAGGGAAAAAATACGAGAGAATACGATTGCTCCAACTCCGCGCCCTTTTTCCGTAAAAAAGGGGGAGGGATGTTACTCATAATTTAGCCTATTTCAAACAATGCAAATTTACATAAAAATAAAACACGATTTGATCGTATCCACGTCAATTGTTTTGATAAAGTAACACACACATACTTTAAATAACATAATATGTATAATGTTTTTAAAACTGTTTTCTGAAGATAAATGATCAGCACAAATTTTAAAATCGGTTGTCTCGGGTTACAAGAGAGATTATGCCGTGTTATTTTAGTGCTCGAGTCGTGTAAAGGCCTATAGATTAAAGTTTCTCGTTTAAATAAGATTTTTCAAATTGCAAAATAATTCTGAACATTTTAAAAATTAGTTTCTAAAAGTGTTCGTCACAACTCAGCCATTTTAATATTTTCGTCTTAAAAGCGATGCAAGCCTTGTTTACATGCGAGTGCTGTATCTCAACAAATTTTTTACTGACCATCAGAAATACTTTATTGATAACGTCAAAATTTCTCAGGCTATTCAAAATTGTGTCGATCCATGTCTTTTTCAACTATACTGAAGTAGCACACACTCCATATAATTATGTGGACCGTCATAACATGATGTCCACTTCTTGCTTAATTTTTTTCCAATTTTGTTGACTTTATAATCCCCCATCTTACGATGAGTTAAATTACCCCACTCATGATCATTACAGCTAGACTGATCTCAGTGGAACCCAACTAATTAAGCTCTATGTCAACACCCATCCTTACAGGTCCAGGTTTCGTGATTACGGAGACCTGTACGTAATTACAAAACCACGACTTGTGAAGATGAACACTTCAAACGTTTACGTTTCTCAACAATGTTTCATATAAGGCATCTTTTCGAAAGATTTGGTAGCCCTAAAAAGGGCTTTTGTTTGTTTGCTGATGGATACAGCGAGTCCTCATAGAGGACATTTACTTCTTGGCTGCGGCTTTCTTGGGAGTCTTGGCCTTCTTGGGTTTGGCTGCCTTCTTGGGCGACTTTTTAGCCGCCTTGGGTTTGGCTGCCTTCTTGGGCGACTTCTTAGCTGCCTTGGGTTTGGCTGCCTTAGGTTTGGCTGCCTTTGCCTTCTTTGGCGACTTCTTTGCTTTTGCCTTCTCGCCCGCTGGTTTCTTAGCTGCCTTAGGTTTCTTTGCTTTGGGTTTCTTTGCGGCCTTTGGTTTGGTGGCCTTGGGTTTTTTGGCGGCGGGCTTATTCTCTCCCACGCTGAATCGGCCCTGGGCTCCTACTCCTTTGCTTTGTTTCAAGGCCTTGCTTTTGACGCCGTTTCTCAGAGCAACTTTCACGCGAGAATTGACTTTAGTGGCATCGTTTCCTACCTTGAACTTGCTCATAACGTACTTCAGAATAGCTTGGCGCGAAGATCCTTTCTTTTCCTTCAGGTTTTTGATGGCATCTAAAACCATGTCGATATATTTCGGGTGCTCTGCGGGTTTCTTTGGTTTGGCTGCTGCCTTCTTCTTTGGGCTCTTGGCCGGGGTTGGTGCACTGTCTGCCATTTTCTTCTTTCCTTCTAAAACCGTGATCTAGTGTGATCGGCTGAAAGCTCAATTGCTAACTGAACTTTAAACGGACCGCTTCGCTTTATATTAGCCGAGCACGGACGTCGTTGAAAGCACCCATTCGATAAGCGGAATTTTTACATGGCTGACATCAAAATAAACACAAATGTGTCTGATAGGCAATTTCAAACTTGATTTGCAAATTAACAGTAACATTTGAGTGAAATATAATAGCAATACGAGATAAAATGTATTCATAACTTTATATCTGACTACAATTAAACAATATCAAACGAGGCAGAGTGGTAAAAACATTGAATCAAATCAAAATTTTGCAGGTGAAAAACGCTTTGCTTTGTATAAAACATCCAAAATCTTTCATAAATCGACTTAATATTATAAATTCATGAATTGAAACACATAGTCTGGATATGCATGCACTTGCGAATTTAAAGGAAAATGTGATTCACTGTAATTAATGGGAGTAATTAACATGAAAATGTGGGTATGCAAAACACAGATTTTAGCGCGTCAGATACAACCTACTTTGTATTGCTCGAGTGTAAATAAGAATTTTCTTTATAAATACATTTTTATTTGAAATATGAATCAAGACATAGATTAATTGAGACTGGAACTATACTTTCCAGTGCATTTTTCTGGAGAATGAATGTTATAGTGAGAGTTTTTTGTCTATCTATAGTTCTATTGCTCACGGCTCTGTACGGGTGACCTCCATTTTCCTTGTTGATCCACACGTTCGAAACAAAATCTAAATTGAATGTTTTATGTCTTTGTTTCTGTTCTAATTGTTTCTACATGAAGTAATATGCTATTAAAATTGGGTACAGATAGAATTATTGACAATCAAGCCGCTATTTTGTGTGAAAAATGAGAACTGCGCCCGTTCATTGACTGGTCTGAAAATGGCGGAAATGTACAAATACTTGTTTACAAACATCATTTTGGGGGGAATATTTGATTAGTACGTTTGCAATCAATAAAAGATTTGCTTGTTAAGAATTCATTCGTTTCTGATTATTTATTCTTTCTTTCTTTTTGTTTTTACAAACACAGTGAATTGCGAGGGTGAATTACTATCACTGGCGGAAGTGTGTTTCGTGTACAAACATATACTACATAATATATGAAATTCTCCCATAAATATAAAAACTTGAATAACTTGATACATCCCTCCTTATACTGATATGTAGGTCTAAAATTACTCATAGTTTTATATATTCATTAATTGAATCAAACTGTATTCATCGTTTATTTCAGATTGCTTGAAACTATGGGCACGTACGTATGTACTGGATGAAGGAATAACGAAATGCATGCTGTGCATATTCATAAAGATATGATGTCATTTTTGCTCAATATTTGTATGGCTGACCAGTTTAATGAAATAATAAACGGTTTAACGCAACCCCGCCCACCCATCCCCTCAAAAAATAATAATAAAGGGTTGAAATTAAATAATAGATATATATTATTTAATTTCAAGTTCAATCATTTATAATTATTTCTCAATTGTATTATAATACAGAAATGGATTATAATTCCACGAGTCATTCTCAGTGCCTTTCTAAACATAACTTGATCTCTTTAAAAAAAATAATCCAAGCGTTCATGATAAGTTCATCTAATCCAGAGAACACAACTGACGTTGTTTTTGTTTAGTTTAGCTTTATTCAGGCAGAACATCATTTTTATACAAAATATCACTAAAACATTATAATTAACACAATATTACATAGTTCATACCAGATGTTATCAGTCATAAATATCACAATGTTATTATCACGTACAAGATATTATCACAGCTTCACTAAGCACTGTTATATATATCAGTCTACCTAAGATAACCCATTAAAGCAACAATATTGTTGCTTATTTCTAATGGGGTCCTTGAGAATTTAAAATGCATATATATGTACACATATCAAAGTCAATTAATAAATAAATTACATGTACAAATGGATGGCATGGACAGCAATGTAAACATATTTATATGTAAGTGAATGATATTAGTGGCCTGAATAAACTAAGATTATTTTACAGTTAAGAAATGAAATCAATAATAAAATGTAAATTGAGGTTCACTATCTATAAACAAACTCGCTATTCTCCCTCTGACGGGCTTCTTGCACAAGATGTGCTTTAACTAATATTTTAAAATTTGCTTTATTGTTGACTGACTTAATTTCAGGTGGTAAAGAATTCTAGTCGATAATGACATGATAGTAAAAATTAAAACTATTATAAGCCCCCACCCTTGGAACAATGAAATTAAAATTGTTGCCGCTTTCATTTTACAATAAATACTTAAATTAGGTATTTATATCATGAATAAAGTTTCTCTAATAATTTAAGAATCTACGACGAATCGTTTCGTAATATAATTCTTTAGAGAAGAAATTATTTCATGAAAAGTCGTTTGCTATATATGTACATGTATTCGGAAAATAAGATATCTTTTTAAGAATATCTTTATAAGAATTTGCATGAAAAATACAAAAGAGAGGTATCTCTTGTTAAGCGACGGAGATACATCTCGATCAGATTATTATTAGATATTTTCCTTGGGTATTTTAATTCTGGTCGAATGAAATGCGATCTCCAAAACTAAAGGATTCAGAGACAGGGGAATCTAAATACAAACCTCCCTTAATAAATAAAAAAAAGGGGGGGATAAAATGTTTTTTATTGTTAATGTGTCCGTAGATAATGCACCAATATGTATTTCCTCGCCATCATTATATCTGAAATCAATGTTCACTCGATCACCAGTACTATAAATGTACGAGTAAAGCCCTATTTACTCGATATGATTTCGCCACATCTGACAAATCATACGGTGTAAATAGGAAAGTCATAAGGCAGACATGAAGTCAGATCGAATACTATATAGAGACATATTCTATTCCGTCTGTTAAATCAGATGGTTTTATAAGAAATGAATCTTATATTTTTTCGGGTGATGCAGGTATCACCGAATTTTAGACGGTAAAACCATCAATGCGCGAAGTGTTTTAACCAATGAAAATCGGCGCTAGGTGGTCACGTGAAATAAAATTAAATGATAACTAAATCATCTAAAATCATACCGTGTAAAGAGAACTGTGAAGTCAGATATAGTTCTACAGATGTGAAGTCGCATTTGACAAAACATATCGTGTAAATAGGGCTTAATACATAAATACATCTAAACGTAAATTAGATTTCCTATATATGAGTAATATCTAAACGTAAATTTAGATTTCCTATATATCAATTTTCAGAACGAACCAAGGAAACCAAAACCCTAAAGTAGGCCTAATTACCAGACTCGATCCGGCGGCGGCCGTCCCTACGATCTACTCGAACTTTCACACTTCTTAAATTGGATTAATTAATCAACTGCTGTTATACACCTCCCCGTACACCTCATAAACTTTATTAGTTAGCTGATTGTGTCATAGAAATAAAGGTTGGTTGGCTGGTTGGTTGATCGGAGTTTTGTTTTTTGCCCGTTTTTTTGTACCGTCGAGAATTTTTCATTCATAATATTAAGTAAGTAAGTAAAATTTATTTAAAGTCGGCACTGTATACATATATAACAAATAACATGAGCTCTCGAGCTCTTTAACCGACTATAGGAAAATCAGATATGTCAGAAAATTTGAGACGCACCAGCTAAAGGTAACGTACCACAAAATCCAGACCTATATGGCCACCGCTCGGTGCGGTACCAGGCCTATATTTATCCGGGGATATTTATGCAGCGAGCAAGGGTTCTTTAGCGTGGCAACGCCGTAGTCTCACATGACATGCAGAAATTGGTAAAATACTAAGTAGAGGTCTATACAATAGCATGATATAGACCCCAACTATAGTTATTACAGGCAAAATTACCGACTGCTGTGGTTATTTCCAAAAGACCCTAAAAAGGCTTGCTTCTCGATCACATCTAGATGCCGAGCGCTTGGCGAAGGGACGTGATTTTTCAAATGTCTTTTAGGTTAACGCGGTTACCAAACGCTCGGAAAACCGCGGGTATTTCGAATATGACCTAAAGAGACGGGGCGTTGCAGTTGCCACGTTAAAGAACCCTCACCCAGTGGCGTAGTACAATTTATACTAGAAAAAAAAAAAGAGTTAACATACTAGATTTTCGCTTATTAAATAAGAAATTTCGGGTGATGCAGGTATCACCGAATTTTAGACGGTAAAACTCATCAATGCGCGTCTAAAATCTCAGTGATAACTGCATCATTCGTTCAATGTAAATGTAGAAATCGCATTCATGTCCAGTTCCTTTTATGAATTCTAAACGATATCGTCAACATCGCCAATGTCGACAATGTTGATACGATACGAGCCTACATCGTCTACATCGTTATCATTTCTTCAGTCCATGTCAACATCGTCGACATCGCAATGTCGACAATGTTGACACGATACAAGTTTACATCGTCTACACCGTTATTAGTTCTTCCATGTCAACATCGTCGACATCGCAATGTCGACAATGTTGATACGATATTGAGTCTACATCGTTTACATCGTTATTATTTTTCCATGTACACCCACCAAAATAAAAACAACACACACATAGTTTTGGAAGCTGGTATCTGATCTATACTCATCAGGGATAGTAACTTTAGGCACAATCTCTCTCTCTCTCTCTCTCTCTCTCTCTCTCTCTCTCTCTCTCTCTCTCATCTCTCTCCTCTCTCTTCACGACTTTTAAAAGTGATAATAAATTCTTGCTATATTTTTTGCTATAATAAATCACCATTCAATAATTAGGCTTGCGCTTCCGTAGTACAATGTATTAAAAACCTTTAGTACGCAAAATGTCTGCAAGTGGCAATAGCTGGTAGCAAGTATGAGAGGGTGGAAAGGGTATTGGGAAGCCCGGGAGAAAGGGGGCGGGAGAAAGGAGAAGAGGGGCGGGAGAAAAGGAAGAGGGGCGGGAGAAAGGAGAAGAGGGGCGGGAGAAAGGAGAGAGGGGGTGGGAGAAAGGAGGGAGAACTTCCAAAAAGGAGATCAATTTTAACTGTTTCAGAATAAGATTAAGAGGTAAAATATTAAAAACGGTGCTAAATGTATTAAATAACGAAAAAATCTTCGTATCAAACGCAAATAAATATTTTCAAAGCCGTATTTTGTAATTTCCGATCATTTCCGGAAATACTGGGATCGCCCTGGCCTGGACTTTCAGAAGAGATTAGAACTAGATTACGATTATTCTACTACACCGGTCCGTGGGTGGGGATCCGGGTTATCAACGACGATGTAGTAGATTGATCGAATGATTATTTAGTGTTTTAATGTTCCACTCAAGAATATTTCACTCATGTGGAGACGTCACCATTGCCAGTGAAGGGCTGCAAATTTAGGCTATGCTCGACACTTAGGGCCTTTGAGCAGGGATGGATTTTATCGTGCACACCTGCTGTGACACGAGCCTCGGTTTTTCCATAGGTGCTCCATGTAATTCTGTAAATGATATATGTCTACTCTCTATACTATAAAAATAGTATAGTAATAAGGGGTGATTGATTTCATCATTACAAAATTACATGGCGCCTAATCGGTTTTTCTGTCTCATTCGAAGAACCGCCCCATTCAGTCGCCTCTTACGACATGCAAGGGGATGCTGAGGGTCCAGTGTCGTGATCATCTTGCATAGGCGTAGGACTAGTCGTTTTTGAATGTGGGGGCAAACTTTATAAATAATGTGACACAGCAAAAAAAAAAAAATTATATAATAATAGAATAAAACAAGAGGCCATGGGCACATGGCTCATGCACCTGAGTGACTTGGCCTGGCTCAGCAGTCCATGTTGATTTTAAAAAGAATTTTCAAGTTTCCTTAAAACTGATCCAGTGGTTTGCGAAAAGAACATTTTATGCAAAACTTTAATTCCCTATTGTGGCCCCACCTACCCTGGGATTATGATCTGATCAAATTTGGATCTACTCTCTTATCCAGAAGCTTGGTGGTAAATATATGTTTTCTTTTGGTCCAATGCGTATCTTGAGAGGACAATTTTTAAAAGATTTTCCTATATATTCAAATGTAAATTTTGATCACCTATTGTGGCCCACATACCCCATGGGGGTCATGATTGAAACAAATTTGAATCTCACTATATCAGGAAGCTTTCATATTAATTTTCACTTTTCTGGCCCAGTGGTTCTTCAGAAGAGTTTTAAAGATTTTCCTATAGATTCACATGTAAAACTTTGATCCCCTACTGTCGCCCATAGTACCCTCGGGGGTCATGACTGAAAAAACTTGAATCTCCACTATATCAGGAACTTTCAGATAAATTTCAGCTTTTCTGGCCGGTGGTTCTTGAGAAAGAAGATTTTTAAATGGACCTATCACCCAACGTTTTGCATTTTCGTGATTATCTCCCTTTGGAAGGGGGTCTGGTCGGTCATTTTGAAACAAACTTGATCCCCTTCACCAAAGTATGATTCTACCAAGTTTTGGTTTAATTTGGCCCAGTGGTTCTGGAGAAAGAAGTCGGAAAATGTGAAAAGTTACAGACGAACGGACAGACAGACAGACAAAAGGGATCAGAAATGCTCACTTGAGCTTCGGCTTAGGTGAGCTAAAATAGGCCTAATAGTTCACTAAATGTGAGGGGGGGGGGCAAACTTTAAAATTCACTGAAATGGGAGGGGGGATACTCCCAAATAAGCAAGGGGAAAAAAAGGTAAATAAACACTAAAGGGGGGGGGGCAAACTTCTAAAAATACTAATGGGGGGTGGGGTTGATTATCTATTTTCACTTCTTGTGATCCCTATTACTGCAATTATCGTACATGGGAACAATTCAAACAAAAAGGCGAAGTTAACATTGTGTCAAACGTAATCATCTTATTTTATTTGACTATTTTTCACGTTTATTCACCATCATTTATTGCTCATCAAAAACAATTCCTGAATAAAACAATCTGATTAAAATCAGATCCTTTGATCCGCTCACATAGATCGCTACACAAGGATCTATGTGAGCGGATCAAAGGACCTGATTTTAATCAGATTGTGGAATAAAAACAAAATAATACATGGCACGAATACCCAAGAATTAGGTAACAGATTTTGTGAAAGATATATTATTAACACTGTCACATTGGGATCAAAATTGTCAAAATAACATCAAAATCCTGTCTAGATCGTGATTTAAAATGCTGTCAGTTTTTGTGGGTATTGAGGCAGAGATTTTCAAATCAAATGCGGAATTGCAGACATTTTTGTCTGCCATTTTTTCAAATTCTGCAGACTCCAAAAAAGTATGACAGACACTTTTTAAAAAATTATTATCTCTAAACTGGTACCAGTAAATTTCAGACCAGTTAAAGATGCTCCAAAACCAAACGTTTATATTCTTCTCTTTTTTTTCAATAAGAATTACAATATTTTTTGGGAAATGTTGTCAGACATTTTGACTGACATAATACGAGAATCTGTCGGACATATTTGTTTTGTAGGCAGACTTTTGCCCATGTCCGACAGGATTTGGAAACTCTGATTGAGGGGAGGGGGGGAGGGTCACCATGCTTTAGGCAGACATGTTTACTTTTTCAGCTGTAAATCTAATCAAAATGAAATAAAAAAAATAAATTATGCATAAATGTCAAGGTCATTTGTCTAACTCAAAATATGATAAAATGTTTGGACAGGGATGCTCGTCTTCAGCAGATCTCAAAATTTTCTTCACAACACATAGAAATACTAAATTGATCAACTGGTTTTGAAAATGTAAGCCTGCCTACAATTGACATATATTTGATTATAAGCCAAGAACAAGCTCATTGCGTGTATCGAACTAAGTCGGAAAGACACTACACACCTATAAGCACGGTTTATGGATATGTAATGTTTTCTACACATAGAATGGGGAAGGTTACTCTAGATGCGAAAGAGTCTGGAAATCGTATGCCGTGTCATCAAATAGTATGAGTATGTCTACGTTTGCTCTGTTTAATGCCAATGTTCAATAAAATATATCCTATATGTTTAAAAGTGCTAGAAAAGTCCAGCTCATGTTTTGATGTTCTTGAACTGTGAAAGGTTCTGGGATTTCAAATTCACTAAAAGTTTCTTTAAGTTTTTTAGAATCCCACATGATTTTACACACTTATCTGTGCATATTTAGTTTCACAATAAGTCTGAAGTTGCTCCGTTGACCTGTCAAATATTTTTGCGTTGAGAGCGGTAAAAGAAAAGGACTGATGCGGTAACAGACTTTATTAGATCCAGCAATATATCTAGAATCTAAGATATTACATCTATTTTTGATACTACAATTGTATTATCTTTATACTAATTTTGTCATCTGTCAGAAAAAAGTCCTAGAAAGAAGAGAAGACTTGGGCTCAATATGTGCATATCTAACATTAAGATACTTATTCATTGTATGTACAAGCAACAGTTACGCGCTAGGTTTTGATCGCATTCGCTAAAAAAACTTTTTTGCCATTGGCAACGCTGGGATATGGATGAGTTTGATACTAATCTCCAATTATTAATTTTATGTAGACTGAACACTCAGCCTATATACGGGTAAATAAAAAAGACTTTTCTATTAAATAGGGCCAGAAATTTGCTTTTACACGCACGCACGCAACACACACGTACTAATAGTATCGGTAAGCACAACATTACCTTAGCGTTTAAGGGCGGTGGGTTAGATATGACCCTCTTCTGCGGATTTGCTTGACCCAAAACGCAGGAGCAGAGGCGGTCTAGGATCTCTAGGTCTCGCCTTGTATTGTGCTATTATAAGATATGAAATTATTTGAATATTTGATAGAAATATTATCAAAGTTTAATTCAATTTGCCTTTTACGGGATGAGGAAATTTATTCGATACAAAATTGCAGAGAGTCAATGGCCACTTTGGGGGGATTGGGCGGTTGAAATGAAGTGCAGTGCACTGCAGATTTTTAGGTGGTTTAATTGGCCTGTAAGAAAGCAACAGTACAACTATATCATTTATTTGTCCAGTTTCTATTATAACAGTTGTCTATGCACTGTATGAACTTTTTCCAAATGTAATTCGTCTAAGTAATATAGCAGAAGTAAAAGTGTAGTAACGTGTGGAGTCTGATTAGGGGAATTAGTACTGAGTCCTTTCTCTCCTACCATGAAATCCCATCCATTGACACACTTTAGCATTCAAAAAAGGTCCACATTACAAGAATAAATTGAGGAGCCATCAACTTATCTCTTTTCCGCTGTCATCTGATTAAATAACAGCTTCTCTACACCAGGAAAATTTCTTCTAAGAGGCATAACCTTGGCAATGACATGATCATTAACGTGCACATAGCCACCTCCCCTACCCAATTGAAAAAATAACAATAATTATATAATTATGGTAAATACCCACCACCGATCGGACCATCAGTAAAACTTGTTCTGCATGGCCACGTTTCTACTTTCTGTAAGTTTTTTTTTACATGATCACCTTGTTAAGTAAATATGAATCAGTATCTCACAATTTCAAAGATTCCAGAAAGTAGTGAAAGCTGCTTGCCACAGAACGGACTTATTAGTAAAGTGATCGACCGCGGGGAAATCATATATTTTGGTCTTGAACTATCTGTTCTCTCAATTTATTCTTCATAGGGCTGCAAAAAAAGAAGGGGAGTAGTACATAAATCTATCCATGTTAGGTCACGTATAAGCGAGTCCACTTTTCAGAGGTGCCTGTGCATCATTACCGCGCATCATGGCATTGATGTATGTCTAACCATGCTTACAGATAACCATCCCACGTTAAATACTAGAAAAATAAGTATTATATCTTCTGCAAATACATCTTAAAATAAAATCTGGTAGCCTACACCCTTGCACAACAGGAGCCTACACCCGTTGCACAACATTGATTTTTCGTCGATATCTGTTAAACACCATTGTTCTTTAATTTATTGACAGTATATGTATCAAGTTATACAATTAGTATGTAATTGTTTAGTCACGTAAAAGTGACGATAAAACAAAGCGTCTGTCGCTGCATCTTGGATCATAAACACACCCTTGAAATTTGGTGAGTGTTGTAGCACCCCTATTAATCTTCCCGATCGTTCACCCAAATGGTTTGATAAGCGAGACTAGAAAGCTCACAGGTAAAAGATTAAAGATGCCTCCATATATTCTTTCACTGATGGAGTGGTCTTCTCCTAAGCATATGTTTTCTGACAATTATAATGCCATAGACCTTACATTATAAACTGACAAAAACTATTAACTTCGACTTCGTGAGACCGCTCAAACACCTTTTCGCTTTGTAGTAGCCTTACACCCACCTGATCACCAACTATAGAAGCTTGTGAGCCACCACTCGACTCATTTCCGTGCTGATGTACTCTGGTTATTCCACACTTAGTGGTATGTATTACACAGTAATTGAGAGTGAGTATCAGAAAAGATTCAATCAGGAACTGTCTTATGTTAAGCGATCTATACATGACGCACTTTTAAGCAAATTTTGGCTATGCTTCATACAAATCGCTTGTAATAGTTAATGATTCTGATCATATATTCCATAAGTTTTTCACCTCCGTTGACATGTGATACAAACGATAGGAACATAGAAATAAAATGTTTGCCTGATGTTCAATATGTGTTTCGT
This sequence comes from Ostrea lurida, assembly GCA_903981925.1. Lineage (NCBI taxonomy): Eukaryota > Metazoa > Mollusca > Bivalvia > Ostreida > Ostreidae > Ostrea > Ostrea lurida. Next base: position 23,899 of record CAJDSM010044036.1, read on the forward strand.
AAATGTTATGATCAACGCATGAATACGCCTTAGCCATCATAGCCGCAGCAAGAACTATCAACCTACGTCGCGCACTCATGACCAACTTCAACGATATGACCTGACATACTCGAACTTGACGCATAATTCTGCTACTGTCGCACAGTCATCCTTGTATAACAAATATTGAGATTTGAGAATGTAGATGTCCCGTGAAAACAACATTACAGATTAGCCAGAAGATAGTAGGAACTCAAATTTAATAGGACAGCCTTTTTAATGAAACGACAACTATTTACATTGACTATTATTTACTTCTGATTACATGAAATCTATATTATTTAATACTTCCGATCT
>CAJDSM010044054.1:2086-14373 GCA_903981925.1 Ostrea lurida
TTGGTATTCCTATGGGTATAATTGTGCCCCCTTATTGGCAGACTTATTTTTATATTCATATGAAGCAAATTTTCAAACTGTTACGGAATAAAAACAAAAAACTTGCGTGTCCTTCAACCTTACTTATAGGTATATAAGACGATGTCTTATCAATTAACAACATCATAATTTTCACCAATTATGTCATTTGATATATCCCTGTACGAACTTGAAATAAAGGACACCACAGAAATCTGACGATGTGCTTCCATATTTGGATATTTTACTTAATTTGACTCTAATGGCAGAAACTGACAACTACATTATATGATAAACGTGATGACTTTGACTTTGCAATTGTCAACTTTCCTTTTTGTGTAGTAATGTACCACTATCACCTGCTTTATGGTGTGTATGTCTCTCAGTTGATTGATAACGTCAAGGGCAATGCATGCGTATGAGGATTTTTTAAAAAGCGAGGCCAACTACTACCAAAAAGTTGATGTTGCCAGGGTTAAACGAAATCTCGTTTAAAGTAAATCATTTCGCAAAAATTCTACGGTCGCTATAATGACTTGGTTTGCGATTACAAAGTATCACTAAGTCCGATATGTTGACTGATTTGTTTCATACCATTTGTTAGACTGTCATTTTCATACTAGATTTGACGCAGGGTAACCCCGTTTTACTTTGTTTCGACTACAGGCTCACGGCGGGTGTGACCGGTCAGCAGAGGATGCTTACTCCTCCATGGCACCTGATCCCTGCTTCGCTTTCGTCGAAGGTCCGTGTTGCCTACACTCGATTTGTGTATGTGTTTTTTTGGATATGAATTACGTTTCAATACTTTGGTTACTGATCGCATTTATATTAAAAGGTAACAATGTTGTTACAATCAGATGTTTTCTAAATACCAAAACCTCTGATGGTTACTCGCTATATTTAGTTACAGATTATCTCCCCTCCTCAGATTTACGGTTTGACACAATGTTAACTTCGCCTTTTTGTATGTGACGTACCTTCTTGGAATATGTTTTATAGATCTTTTCTAGCCAAGGATGTTATAGTGGTTTGTTTAAGAAATCAAAAATACAAATACTAAACTTCCAAAATTATCAACAAATCAGAAACACAATATATATCAGGAATGACTTTTTATTAAGGAAATAAGAATTGTTTGTTGTATGTCCGATTAATTTTAACCTTTTCCGTTTCAACTTCTTTCTTGTGAGGAGGTATCGCTACATTCCCATTGGCCGTTCCTCTGTTCTCTGCTTTTGTCGAAGGTCCAAGTCAACTCTTTTTGTATTTTTTTTGTTCCTTAGCGAAAATGGAAATCCAAGTGTTCTGCCAACTCAGATTCCTCCACCTGTTTACTGCACTTATCACAACGTGACCAGATCCTGCATGTTCTGTGAATTCCTTCTGAATACAAAACAGGGAATTTAACATTGTTGTCCAAAGGTAATCATAATCCAAAAAACATATACAAAATCGAGTGTAGGGCAACACGGACCTCCGACAAAAAGCGAAGGTAGGATCAGGTGCATGGAGGAGTAAGCATCCGTCTGCCTGACCGGTACAACCCGCGTGAGCCCTTAGTCGAAATAAAGTAAACGGATTACCCGGTAGTCAATCTAGTAGGAAAATGACAGTCTAAACAAAGGTTATGACAAATCAGTCAACTATGACTTAGTGATATACGACACTGAAGAGTTCTGTCTGTCAAAAATTTCTCCAGACTAGTTCTATCTTTTTTGTCTTTGGCCTCTAGATGCAGTGTAGTGAATGGTGACAGGAAGAGGAAGTCACACCGCCACTGACTGAGAACTTCCTGTCATGAAAGCAATAAATATACAACAATCCTGGTTAATAGGACCATTTAATAAGAAAAATAGTTATTTGATATTTCAAAGGCATTGAAATTGTGTGATAAATAGAATCAAGGGCATTGTCAGGTTAGAATGTAATTGAGTCATATGAATCAAGGTATACAGTATTTGACAAACATTTTATATAAAACCAAATTGATGTCCCCTTGACTAAGTATCATTTGTTAGACCTTGTAGCCATGGAAAAGATAATTTTTTGCACATCACAGAAATAAATGACCGAAGATCATTTGTAATCTTATCGAATCCATTTTGATAGAAGTTATTCAGAGAATCAAGAGTTATACATTTTTTAATAGCACGAAATATATCACTGTCTGTTGCAAACTAAGTTTCAAATGTGCTGGAATATTCTGTAATATAACGGCAACACTGTCCTACTAAAGGGAAGTGAAATACAGACTGAACATTATCTAGATTAATATTATGCTCTGGAATATTTCAATCATATGAATGTAAAGGCAAAGATAACGAACGTGATCAATCTCGCAAGTCTAAATATAATACAAAAACAAGGGGCAATCACGGGACCCCTGAACACAGCCAGAGGTGGGATCAGGTGCCCTAGGAGGATAAGCATCCCCTGTGACCGGTCACACCCGCCGTGACCCATAGTCTTTGCAGGTAAAACGGAACAGTCCGTAAGTCAATCAGTTGTGTGAAAAAACGGCTAACAAGGCTTATGAAACACATCAGACAGCATTTGGACGCCAATGATAGGTCATATTGGTAAACTAAATTGTAAATAACGACCATAAATTTACGAAAATGGCTAGCCTTTAAACGTGAACTGTTGAAACCCCTGCAACAACAACTTGTCTGTAAGTAGCTCGCCTCGATTCAAAAAACGATTATAGACGCAGAACAAGCTCTTGCGTATCGAATAAGTGTGAGAGACATACACAACCGTATGCAGGTGATGATGGAAATTGCTACACAGAATATGGGAAGTTGACGATGGAAGAGCTGAAATCGTCCCGTTTGTCAAATAAAGTTGAGTAGTTATTGCCGTTAATGCCAATGTTCAATAAAATATCCAAGTACGAAGCAGACATGGAAGACTCTGTGGTGTCCTTTTATTTCTAGTCGTGGGATATATTGAATCGACAATATGAATTGGAAATCATTGTTATTGATAGATAATACACTCGTCAATATATCGAAATGTTGAAATTAAAAGGCCACCGAGAGATTTTTCTTTTCGTGTAGAAGCTTTTGAATGAAATTCTGCCTCATAAGAATATAAAAATATGTCAGCTAAATAGAGGAGCACAATTAGTGCCCATTGGAATTCCAACAGACTGTTGGAAGACCTGATTGCCGAAAACTACAAAGATATTGTCAATGAGGAACTCCAGCAATTGCTTAATATCAACTTCAGAGTACTTGTGTGTAGAATCGGAGTGGAGTTTTAACAAATAAATTGAAATGGCTAATCACCTGTAAGAATATTTCCTTTTTCCATTTTTGGTTAAGAAGCAACTGTTTATAATGTTACAAAGCCTTGCCTTTAATTTATCGTGCTGGATGGTATGTGTAAAAGTGTTGAAAAGTCATATGTTTTGATGTTGTTGATATGTGAAAGGTTCTGGGATTTCAAAATTCACTAGAAGTTCTTTAGAGTTTTTAAAAGAATCCACATTTGATTTACACCTCTTCTGGCATAAAAGACCATGCAAATTTTCAAGATCTCACTTTTTTACTTGTAATGTGTTGAAAAGGGAAAACAAGTTGATGAGAATTGCACACCATTTCAAAGAAACAAACATAACTACTTATGATTTATGTAAACATTATAAACAATATTACATCATTATGTTATGTAGATTTACATCTACCAATGCATTCTTGCACAGAGTTGTCGGTCCTTTCTCTCCCTTACATTTCTGTCAACTCCCGTTTTACAAAGATGTTTGTAAAAACTTTGATCTTCGAGTATAAAGAGATATTCTGTTGCCAATTAAAAGATCAAGTTTTTCTGAACTTTGAAACCTTTTAAAATAAGTCACCTGCAGATCTCATTTTTACCTACATTAACATCGTCAGTAATGAGCATGTCCAGAGGATTAAGTATAAGTTGGTCAATATTTGGCATTGTAGAGTTTGTTTGAAATTAAACAATGTGATCAAATAGTGGAAGTCCAGGGTATAAGTTGAATCATATGCTGGAATACAGGACTAGCTTTTTTATGACGACAATGTTCTTGATTCACAGGCATCTATTCCTATTTTAGTGAAAGTTGAGAAATCAAGGAACTTGCGACAAGACTCGGAATAACCTCGAATTCAATGAATACCATCCATAATCCGTGGGAGTTTAAATATCTGTTGATGGGCAACATATCCATAACCATCGAAATCGGTCTAAATTCTGTGGTAGAGCATAGTCCCTCTTCTATTATTACCACGGAAAAATACTAGTTCCTGTGTAGCGACAGAATATTGGCACGTCAAAAGCATCGCTACAAAACTCAGAGCAAATGATACCCTCCTTACAGTTTTGTGACGCTTGATTCTGAGTGAAAAGTTTGCACGAATGGTAAAACAAAGAAAGAAACAACCTATTTACTTGAAATCATTTTAATCAGTTAATCTCCATCCGGCGAAAGATGTTCTGCCGTAGTCTGATCAACTAAACACATAAGTAGTGCATGTCCATGGAGGAGCGAATGTACACATTATCATGCACATTAAGCGACACCACCATAGTTCCAGAATCAGAATCAAAATCTTCTATGTTGTTAATCAGTTTCACCAAAAGTATTATCTATCACATCATGAATTAACGTATATGTCAAATCTGGTTCGCCATGAGCCCAGTATAGATAGTCCAAGAAACACGTATACACCGGAACTTGGGGCTGTAAACATTCCACTAAATTCGTTGTAACCTCCACCAAATTTGTTTAACAACATTGAAAATTAAGGAATGATGAATGCTTGGATTTGGCTCATTGTGACTCAAATACGCATAGAAGGCAACAGGCTCAGGGGATGTCCTTGTGTGTCGTATTCGTTTTCGTCAACTCTGGGATCAATTCAGATGCTGGCTTTGTATTTTCTCTTCTTCACTGTATTTGTCGTACGAATTTCGGTAAGGCTTGTTTACACCATTTTTAAGTCTCTCAATCTCCCATTGAGTTTGTCCACGTCGGCGCGCAGACACCTGTTCTCACTTCGGAGTTCTTTGATTTCCCTTTCCTGGCGGTCAAGAGTCGCACGTATTTGCAAAATCTCTCTTTCGACAAAACTATTCGCAAAACAGGTTGTTAACAACACCAATTATTACCACTAATCCGATCATTGTTGAAAGTGTACTGTTTGATTTTATGATTAATACACGAGGTCATTCCTTATCTTGTATGCAATGACAACTCATTTTGGAGACGAAAAATAGATAAGAAAACTAAATCTTCTTTGGAAAACCTGAATGTATTGTCTAGAATGTAACTCAATAATCAAGAAATCAAGTTTGTACAAAAAGACAAACACACAGACCAAAATGATGGTGTCATTGCATACAAGATAAGGAATGACCTCGTGTATTAATCATAAAATCAAACAGTACACTTTCAACAATGATCGGATTAGTGGTAATAATTGGTGTGTTAACAACCTGTTTTGCGAATAGTTTTGTCGAAAGAGAGATTTTGCAAATACGTGCGACTCTTGACCGCCAGGAAAGGGAAATCAAAGAACTCCGAAGTGAGAACAGAGGTCTGCGCGCCGACGTGGACAAACTCAATGCGNTGTCTGCGAGCCGACGTGGACAAACTCAATGGGGAAATTGAGAGACTTAAAAATGGTGTAATTACAATGCCCGTTTACTATGACGAAATTCGTAACGACAAATACAGTGAAGAAGAGAAGATACAAAGCCGCATCTGGAATTGATCCAAGAGTCTGACGAGAAACGAATACGACACACACGGACATCCCTGAGCCTGTTGCCTTCTATGCGTATTTGAGTCACAATGAGCCAAATCCAAGCATTCATCATTCCTTAATTTTCAATGTTGTTTAAAACAAATTTGGGTGGAGGTTACAACGAATTTAGTGGAATGTTTACAGCCCCAAGTTCCGGTGTATACGTGTTTACTTGGACTATCTATACTGGGCTCATGGCGAACAAGATTTGACATATACGTTAATCATGGTGTGATAGATAATACTTTTGGTGAAACTGATAACAACATAGAAGATTTTGATTCTGATTCTGGAACTATGGGTGGTGTCGCTTAATGTGCATGATAATGTGTACATTCGCTCATCCATGACATGCACTACTTATGTAGTTAGTGAATCAGACTACGGCAGAACATCTTTCGCCGGATGGAGATTAAACTGATTTTCAAGTAAATAGTTTGTTTCTTTCTTTGTTTTACCATTCGTTGCAAACTTTTCACTCAGAATCAAGCGTCACCAACTGTAAGGGAGGTATCACTAGTTTTGAGCTCTGAGTGTTGTTGTAGCGATGCTTTTGACGTGTCAATGTCTGTCGCTACCACAGGAACTAGTAAATTTTCCGTGGTAATAATAGAAGGGGACTATGCTCTACCACAGAATATAGACCAAATTCGATGGTTATGGATATATTGCCCATCAACAGATATTTAAACTACCACGGATTATGGATGGTATTCGTTGAATTCGACGGTTATGGATGTTGCCCATCACAGTCTTCTTCAACCACCAAGGATTACGGATAGTATTCCGAGTCATGTCGCAAGTTCCTTATTCTCAACTTCACTAAAATAGGAATAGATGCTGTGAATACAAGCAACATTTGTCGTCATAAAAATGTTCAGTCCTGCACTCTAGCATATTTCAACTCTAAACCCTGCACTTCCACTATTGTATCCAATTGTTTAATTTCAAACAAACTCTATAATGCCTAAATATTGACCAACTTATACTTAATCCCCTGGACATGTCATTACTGGCGATGTTAATGTAGTTAAAAATGATGATCTCAGGTGACTTATTTTAAAAGGTCTTAAATTCAGATAAACTTGATCTTTCAATTGGCAACAGATACTTATCTCTATTATTAATACTCTCGAAGATCAAAGATTTTACAAAATTCTTGTAAAACGGGAGTTGACAGAGATGTAAGGGAGAAAAAGGACCGACAACTCTATGCAAGAGAATGCATTGGTGGATGTAAATCTACATAACATAATGATGATATTGTATATAAATGTTTACATAAATCATAAGTAGTATTGTTTGTTTTTGAAATGTGTGCAATTCTATAATCAACTGTGTTTCCCTTTTCAAACATTACAAGAAAAAAGTGAAATCTTGAAATTTGCATGGTTCTTTTATCATATGCATGAAACATTCCAGAGCATAATTTGATCTAGATAATGTTCAGTCTGTACTTTACTACACTGTGGTGCCGTTATATTACAGAATATTCCAGCACATTTTGAAACCTAATTTGCAACAGACAGTGATATATTTCGTACCATTAAAAAATTATAACTCTTGATTCTCTGCATAACTCTATCAAAATGGATTCGATGAGATACAATGGTCTTCGGTCATTTAGTTTTTCTTTGGATGTGAAAAGAATGATCTTTTCCATGGCTACAAGGTCTACAAATGCACATAATGAGTCAAGGGACATCACTTTGGTTTTATAAATGTGTTTGTGAAATATGCCTTGATTTCCATATGACCTCAATTACATTCTAATCGTGACAACGCATTGAAATATCAAAGAACTATTTTTCTTATTAAATGGTCTTATTAACCACGATGTTTTATTTATCGCTTTCATGACAGGAAGTTCTCAGTCAGCTGGGCGGTGTGACTTCCTCCCCTGTCGACCATCACTGCACTGCATCTAGAGCTCATGAACAAAAAGATAGAACTGGTCTGGAGAAATTTTTGACCAGAGTGATGTATTCAGAAGATTTTCAGGACATACAGAATCTGGTCACGTGTGATAAGTGCAGTAAACAGATGGAGAAATCTGAGTTGGAAGAACACTTGGATTTCCATTTCGCTAAAGAACTACAAAAAGAGTTGACCTGGACCTCGGACAAAGGCAGCGAACAGAGGAAGGGGCCAATGGAACGTAGTGATACCTCCTCACAGAAAGTAGTGACGAAAAGGTTAAAAAAAATAACGTGGGACATACACAAACAATATCTCATTTCTTTAATAAAAAGTCATCCTGATATATATTGTGTTCCTGATTTGTTGATATTTTGAAAGTTCAGTATTTGTATATTTATCATAACAGACCACTGAAAAGATAATCTGTAACTTATATTAGCGAGTAGCCATAGTGGTTATTGGTATTATAGAGAAGCATCTGGTTACCTTACAATAACACGTTTATATCTTTGTATAATGACTTGATATAAATTTAATGAATATACATTTCGAAATTCTTCTCATTAGAACAATAACAACACAGTAAAATGTTAATTTGTTGCAACAACTTAGTATGTATTTTAGTATATATAAATCATATACTGTACCAATTTTTATGCACCAGATGCGCATTTCGACAAATTATGTCTCTTCAGTATCTTATTATAACAAGTTGCAATTGATATCTTGTTTTAATGAGAAAAATATATATATGTTTGAAATATACAAATATATCTATCTATAAAAACAATGAGTGAATGTTAGAAAAGGATGCCTACATATTTAATAGACATTTTGTATTCTTATGACTCTTTACAAGATTTTTAAAGAATATTACTACATGTATTGGCAAATCGCTATGCAAAAAGTCGTCCTGAACTGGTCTGGTGTGACGGAGTAAATAAAGAAGAATCTACACTCAACAGGGGATGCTTACTCCTCCTAGGCACCTGATCCACTTCAGGTGTGTCAAGGTGTCCGTGATTGCCAAACTCTTGTTTTTGTATTCTATTGGACTTACGAGATTTATCACTGTTCGTTATCTTTGCCTTTACATCATTCAGGTTCTTGAGAAGCATTGCAGATATGGATGCTATAAGGGTCTAATTTACCATTCCAAACTCTCATTGGGTAAAATGATGTTTGAATAAATGCAAAGATAACGAACAGTGATCAATCTCACCAAGTTCAAACAATACAAACAAGAGTTGGGCAAACATGGACCCCTGGACACACCAGAGGTGGGATCAGGTGCCTAGGAGGAGTAACCATCCCCTGTTAACTGGTTACACCCGCCATGAGCCCGTTGTCTTAATCCGGTAAACGGAGTAATACTAGTATGTTGGGAAAATTCTGTATCAAAATACGGCTTCACAACTGCTATGAAACACCTCAGACAGCATTTGACCCAATGACAAGCCATACTAGCAAAATAAATCAGTATAACGATATAAATTGGCAAAGTAAACAATGTGTTGAACGTAATCATAGTCCCAAAAAACATGTATACAAAATCGAGTGTAGGGCAACACGGAGCTAAAACAAACGCAAAGGCAGGATCAGGTGCCTACATAACGTCCAGAATAATTTGGCCTTGCCTTTTACTTCAAAACAACAGGAAGTCGCTCACTTTTTGGGTGAATACCTTTGTACCAAGTTTGGTAACTGTCAATTAAAGCGTTTTAAGATACTGGGCGGACAATATCTTTGCCTATTTTTGCTTACCCCTGAAATCTGAACTGACCAATGTAAAGGCAAAGATAACGAAAATAAATAATTCAGGCGGATATTTTACCAATGTCATGTTTAAACTTGGGCATTGTGACCTGAAAACCATTCGGGCCATTCAATTTCTAGTGGTAACTTGTTTGCCAATTTTGTAATTGTCAAGCAAAGGATTACTTAGATTTAGAACAGATATATAACAGGAAAAATTTTGGCCTGCAGAGCAACTGCAATGGTGCAAATAATAAAGTTCCCTTTTTCTGAGGGAACACAAAAGTACCCTGCCTGAAAGCGATATAATGAGAAAGATTTAAGAAAAGAACTTAATTACTTATATCTTGCGATTTACATAACACATAATATCTTTGAAAACTGCTGGTTTTATAATGTAAGCTTTGAAATAAACACACTGAAATTTTTATTGTTAATAAAACAAAAACATATTTCAAAAGATATTTATTCTTTCTTTGTTACTTTGCTCCGCAAGCACCTGTTGTGAGAGTAGGTGCAATAGATTTAAATAAAGTTTGTCATCTTGTGTTTGTCTTTTTGTAACAACTTGATTTCTTGATTATTGAGTTACATTCTAGACAATACATTCAGGTTTTCGAAAGATTTAGTTTTCTTATCTATTTTTCGTCTCCAAAATGATGGTGTCATTGCATACAAGATAAGGAATGACCTCGTGTATTAATCATAAAATCAAACAGTACACTTTCAACAATGATCGGATTAGTGGAGTAATTGGGTGTGTTAACAACCTGTTTTGCGAATAGTTTTGTCGAAAGAGAGATTTTGCAAATTACGTGCGACTCTTGACCGCCAGGAAAGGGAATCAAAAGAACTCCGAAGTGAGAACAGGTGTCTGCGAGCCGACGTGGACAAACTCAATGGGGAAATTGAGAGACTTAAAAATGGTTGTTAATTACAATGCCGTTTACTATGACGAAATTCGTAACGACAAATACAGTGAAGAAGAGAAGATACAAAGCCAGCATCTGAATATGATCCAAGAGTCTGACGAGAAACGAATACGACACACACGGACATCCCCTGAGCCTGTTGCCTTCTATGCGTATTTGAGTCACAATGAGCCAAATCCAAGCATTCATCATTCCTTAATTTTCAATGTTGTTAAAACAAATTTGGGTGGAGGTTACAAACGAATTTAGTGGAATGTTTACAGCCCCAAGTTCCGGTGTATACGTGTTTACTTGGACTATCTATACTGGGGCTGCATGGGCGGAACAAGATTTGACTATACGTTAATCATGATGTGATAGATAATACTTTTGGTGAAACTGATAAACAAACATAGAAGATTTTGATTCTGATTCTGGAACTATGGTGGTGTCGCTTAATGTGCATGATAATGTGTACATTCGCTCATCCATGACATGCACTACTTATGTAGTTAGTGAATCAGACTACGGCAGAAACATCTTTCGCCGGATGGAGATTAAACTGATTAAACTGATTTTCAAGTAAAATAGTTTGTTCTTTCTTTGTTTTTACCATTCGATGCAAACTTTTCACTCAGAATCAAGCGTCACCAACTGTAAGGGAGGTATCACTAGTTTTGAGCTCTGAGTGTGTTTGTAGCGATGCTTTTGACGTGCAATGTGTGTCGCTACCACAGGAACTAGTAAATTTTCCGTGGTAATAATAGAAGGGGACTATGCTCTACCACAGAATATAGACCAAATTCGATGGTTATGGATATATTGCCCATCAAAAGATATTTAAACTACCACGGATTATGGATGGTATTCGTTGAATTCGACGGTTATGGATTGTGCCCATCACAGTCTTCTTCAACCACCAAGGATTACGGATAGTATTCCGAGTCATGTCGCAAGTTCCTTATTCTCAACTTCACTAAAATAGGAATAGATGCTGTGAATACAAGCAACATTTGTCGTCATAAAAATGTTCAGTCTGCACTCTAGCATATTTCAACTCTAAACCTGCACTTCCACTATTGTATCCAATTGTTTAATTTCAAACAAACTCTATAATGCCTAAATATTGACCAACTTATACTTAATCCCCTGGACATGTCATTACTGGCGATGTTAATGTAGTTAAAAATGATGATCTCAGGTGACTTATTTTAAAAGGTGTCTTAAATTCAGATAAAATATTGCTACATACATGTAGATATGGGAATTTGACGATGAAGAAACTGAAATTGTCCCCTTTGTCATAAAGTTGAGTTGTTAGGTAGCCGTTAATGTCTGTGGTCATAAAATATCCAAGTACGAAGCAGACATTGAAGACTGTGGTGTCTGGGTTTATTTTTTTTTTTTTTATAGATCGCTGGGATATATTGAATCAACATATGAATGAAAATCACTATTATTGATACTAGATAAAATGTCTCAGTATATCTAAATGTCGAACTAAAAATGAATCTGCTCATAAAAATATGAAAACAAATCAGCTAATAGAGGAGCACAATTTGTACCCATGGAAATTCCAACACATTGTTGAAAGACCTGATCGTCAAAAACTACAAATATATCGTCAATGAGTATTTCCAGCATTGCTTTAATATCAACTTCAGAGTATAAAGTAATTGATTACTAGATACAAATAGGCGAAGGTAACATCGTGTTAATCGTAATCATAATCCCAAAAAAAACATATACAAAATCGAGTGTAGGGCAACACTGACCTCCGACAAAAGCGAAGGCAGGATCAGGTGCCATGGAGGAATAAGCATCCTCTGCTGACCGGTCACACCCGCCGTTACTGTTAGACTGTTATTATACTATTGAAATCAGCATGTCCGTCTGTCTGTCT